>VIAB01040383.1:2499-16831 GCA_009801035.1 Oophaga pumilio
GGAGCCCTGACCAAGTATTGAGTGCATTTACTGAATACACATTTAAGTAGGACAACATTTCAGATTTTAAAATCATTTTTTCAAGTTGGTGTTATAAAGTATTCTAATTTACTGAGATAATGACTTTTGGGTTTTCATTGGCTGTAAGCCATAATCATCAACATTAACAGAAATAAACACTTGAAATACATCACTATGCTTGTAATGACGCTATATAATATAGGAGTTTCACTTTTTGTATTGAAGAGCTGAAATAAAATAACTTTTGATGATATTTTAATTTTGTGAGATGCACCTGTATGTTCTATATGGTTTTGGGATCCGAACAAGGACAACCAGGATTCAATTGTATCAAGGCCTGGATTCCCCTGACCTTTACAGTGTGCAGTGAACATAACTTCTATGTCTGATGAAAGGTTTCTCACCTGTAACGTTACATAAAACTGTACTTATCATGATGTAACCAAAGGATATGAAATACTGGCAGTAAGGCCTCTTTCACACATCAGTTTTTTGCAATCAGGCACAATCCGGCGAATTGTTTAAAAGACGGATCCGGCGTAGATTGTAAAAAACTGATGTGCCGGATCCGTTTTTTTAGCTGGATCCGTCCTGACCTTTTTTTAACCTGGAAAATGTAGTAGTAGTAGTAGTAGTAGTAGTCCTTGATTTCCAGAATCCGGATCAGTCTTTTGCCGGATTGCACAAAAGACTGATCTGGTACCATAGACTTCTATTGTTTCCGGCCGCCTGATGCTCCGCTTCAGGTGCTGTCAGGCGTTTCCGGCAGGAAAAAAAACGTTACATGATGCGTTCTGTCTGGCCGCCGGAATTAAAATCTAGGACCGATCCGGCAGAAAACGGACTAAACGCAATGACATGTGGCGCAATCCGGCGCTAATGCATGTCAATGACAAAAAACGGATCCGGCGGTTAAAAAAAAACGGATCCGTTTTTTTACAAAAATGCCGGATCGCGCCTGACGGCAAAAAACTGATGTGTGAAAGAGGCCTAAATCCTTCTTGAAGCATCTCCACGTGACTTTAGGTGTGCAGTTCCTTCACTCTGTCTACCCCTGACAATTACAAGTGACAGATGACTGAGGGTTGGAGATTAGTCTAAAGGTGGTGCTTATTCTTTCCATCTTTCTCTTGCAGACAAAGCAGTGGGAAGAGGCTTCTTCCAATGCCAGTTGCCTTATGCTACAGATTGGTTTGTGAGGAGAAGAATGAATGGGACACATAGTGTATATTATACATATAATAAGCCTACTTTCTACATTTAGCTATAAATTTTACACACATGCTTATAAAGTCAGAAATGTATTTCTCATTTAGACCAATTCAATAACAAGAAGTCGTTATTTCACATTTTAACTGCAAGTCTTGCAAAACAAATAAGGGTTGTTGTTTGTTATTTCTCCCGGTTAGGAAGGAGATTGCTGAAAAGACACACTCTTATTTTCCTTTCCAAGCATAATAAACAATAATCAAGCTACAGCGCAAGAATATTCAATTACTTAGAAAATATTGCCATGAACGTAATCAAATTAAGAGTTAATTTGTGGTAATTGTATTTGGTTCTCCAGGTTACAGTGTAATTGCGTATAGTTTCACAGCAATGTATTTCATAATATATAGCATTTAATAACGCTTCAATAATTCTATAACTTCTGTTGATGGATTACTAGAGATCTCTAGAGATATGCTGTGGTGGATGATTGCATCAATTTATGATGATAATGTACACATACGAAATTTAAAGGGAACCTGTCAACAGATACTATGGGGTGGTTTTGCTGTAAAAGCGCTTGTCCCTCAATAAAAATTATACTTTTCTTGTGGAAATGATTTGCCAGTCATAAGAAATCTATTGTAGAAGCTACTGTATTTTTCGGACTGTAAGACGCACTTTTTTCCTCCAAAAATGTGTAGAAAAATGGGGGGTGCTTCTTATAGTCCAAATGTACTTGTCTGGCTGTGATGGGGAGATGGGGGAGCGGCAGCAGTGGGTCACAGGAGACAGGAGCTGGCGGCTGCAGCTTACTACCGTGCCCACTGCTAAAGAGAAATTAATATTCACTACATTTCACACCCATGGGTGTAGAGGGCAGAGAATATTCATTGCTCTTTAATCACAGACACACTGTTAGCCGCAGCCTCCGGATTCCTGCAGCTGCCAGTCTTTCGCGTATCCCCGCTACTTCAGGCAATGAATATTCACTGCTCTCCATTCCCAAAGGAGTTTAATGCAGTGAATATTCATTCCCTTTAGTAGCAGGGACACGTGAATGCCCGGAAGCTGCAGGAAGCCAGCGACTGCAGCTAACACTGTGCTCGCTATTAAAGAGCAATGAATATTCAGTGCCCTCCACGCACATAGTTCCGGCATGGGGAGCAGTGAGTATTCTGGCAGCTGTCCTCAGCTTGTAAGCAGCGCACTATGTCACTGCCATATGCTGCTTACAAACATAAAGCAGCTGCTGGCATCGGAACAAGACGCTGCGAGGGAGCGCCGGGAAGGTTGGTTGGTTTATAGTTTTCTATATTTATTGTTTTATAGGTTTCCTATTTAATGATGTGGCTCATACTTCAAATTGAAAAGAAAAACAATACCTTTGAGGTAAATAAAAGTAGGTAAACGTTAAATGGGAAGTTAATCAAGACTGGCGTTTTATACACCAGTCTAGATGAAGAGTCCACTGGGGTAAAATGCGCCAAATTCATTAAGAGGCACATCTTTCAGCTTCCAATTTGACATACTCTTGTATTCACTCATGTCTCTGACTGGAATACATTTCTTCAAATTTTGTAATGTTTTCTATGGTGAAAAGCAGTTATTTAAAGGAAATATGTCACTGTGTCGTGCTTTTGCTACCTCATCTGAGAGTAGCATAATGTAGGAAAAGAGACCCTGATTCCATGTATCACTTAGTTTACTTTATTCCTTATTAAATGCAGCAGTTGTGACTCAGAGTTCTTAGATGTAGAATGTTGAAGACCTGATAAAGCTAACCCAGCCCACACCAGGCTCTGTATATACATTGTCTATTGACAGTGAGCTGCTTATAAGAGGAGGGGCGTGGTCAGACTGCTTTGCAGCAGGCAGGTAGTCACAGCAATGATAATATCATAGTTATAAAACATTCATTGTAAGTAAATAACAGCTCACAGCCTGACATGTGATATATCCTTGAATTCAGTATTTTAAACCCTACCTCATGCTGTCCTCAGATTACATAGCAAAAACCTGCTGATGGATTCTCTTTAAAATAGTAAAAAGGAGTCCACTAATTTCTGCTCTAGATCACTTTCAAAACATTGTCTGTGCCTCTGTCTAAAAATCTGCTCCACCGTATATATTGCTACTACAGTTGGTACTTTGATTTTCTTGTTTTTTGAAATGTGCACTTCACATAGTACTGACTGGCAAAAGGAAAGAAGAAAGAAGTTGGTAATAAAATAATAGGAGTAATAATACTTATTTATAAACCTTAGTACCCTACAAGCTCTGTAGCTAAACGTGTCATGTCATGTGGAAAGCTTGACATGAAAGGTATCTTATCGTAGCTCTCAGTATGTTTGCATGCTCTCACTCATACATATTTCCTGCAAACTAAACTTGAACTTTTCTATATCACAACCTCTAACCTTATTATTTCTTGTAACGCTGATACATATGATAGAACTATTATGACTAACTGTTACGTTAAAGTAAAAGTTTTATTTTTTTTATATCTTTTTTTTACTCTGTGATTGCAAAACTGTAAACTATTAGTGGTTACATACCTCATCTACACGTCCCACAGCGCCATAAATCTTTGCTATCTGTCCAATAAGACATGGGAATTGTTCACCAATTCCTTTTAACACAGAAAGAGACCCAGCCAGGGTCAGCGGTTCATATGACGAAATGTCTAATAATATGTTTACTACAATATCACTGTAGCTTGGATCAGATATATATTTGGTAAGGACAGGTACTGTTTCTGCAAGGACCTGAAAGGAAACAAAAACAATAATAACCAATATTAAGGTGGTCAAAATGAGACAACATATCTGTAGATGACGGAGGGTTGAATTTGCAAGCCAGTGATAAAAGTAGAAATTCTAATTCTGTTATTCACACTGCATAGTATATAATGTGCCTTTTTGGCTTTGCTATCTTGAAATAGTACAGCAGCATTTGATATCACACAGGATTGAAAGGAATCAGAGAGAAAATGTCTTAGTAACAATTTATTAATTTTTGGATGGAAATATTATATCTTTGTGTTTGCTCATCACTTCTCATAACCTCTTCCCAATATTGGATGTATCTATACGTCATGGTGGGCTAGTACTTACCGACCTAAGACGTATGGATACGGAGGCTGTGCAAGTGCAATCACTGCTGGGTGTAAGCTGATTCTATAGCTGACACCAGAAACTTTAACCCCCTAAATACTACGATCGATATTGATTGCAGTATTTAGCAGGCAAGAAGGGAGCAGGAGCCCCCACTGCTATCCGATCAACACCCCCGAAACATCATCGCGAGGGGCCGATCATTTCCATGGTGACCCGTAGCCGTCATGGTGACATGTGGGTCACCAGAGCTAGCAAACTTGCTACACCATGCTTAGAGCATAGTGTAGCAAGTTCTTCTGTCAGTGCAGCGCTGACAGTTTGTAAAGCATAGTAAGGCTACTGCTTTGCTATGCTTTACAAGCAATAACTCGGCAAAAAATTTAACCCCTTTACGACCTCCGCCATAAGAGTACTGTGGAGGTCGCTTCCCTCCCTTTGATGTGGGCTCCGGCGCTGAGCCCACATCTTTCCCGGGACATGTCAGCTGTTCTGACAGCGGCATTTAACAAGCGCTCTCGGCAATTGCGCCGGAAATACTCTCACCTGTGACCCACGTCACTTGATCGCGGGTCACTGGTTAGTTGGCATGACAGCCAGAGGTCTCCTTGAGACCTCTATGGTTGTCAGTGTCGGCTTGCTGTGAGCGCCACCCAGTGGTCGGCGCTCACAGCAAGTGAGTAATTCTACAAAACAAGCTGTCACATGACTATGTCGCTCAAAATATGGAAAAATTATACCTTTATACCTTTCAAAACATGGCGATGCATACTAGTGTGACAGCAACTAAACAGAAAAAAAAAATCTATATAACTGTGGTATTGCTTTAATCACACCGACCCGAAGAATAAAGTTGACTAATCGCTTATACCACAAGATAAATGGCATCAAAAATAAATAAAACCAAATATTTACCTACTGTTGCTTTATTCATTCTGCCTCCAAAAGATCACAATAAACCTTGGCACACATTTATCACGTGCTCTGCGATGAGTGCTTGCACTGAGGTTTCAGTGTAAATCTCTGAAATACGTGATTAAGGCAGAACCCCTTTGCAGAAAATTCCCTATAATGAGACAGATGGAGACACTGTTAACACTGTCTGGCCTATGATCCAGCGATGTCCATCTTTTTAGGCGTGCATAAAAACACAGCCCACCACAATCTTCTGTACTTCTAAAAATTTGACATCGCTGAACAGAGGTAACTCTGCTGCCTTATTATAGTGAATGGATCCTTCAAGGGTTCTTCTGAATCACATCACTTGGAGATTTAGATGGAAACCCCAAAGTAAGTGCTTAGCGTAGAGCACAGGATAAATGCATTCCCAAAAGTTACGTATAATGTTCCTATTAAAAGCTTTAACTCATTGCACAAAAAAGTCCATTATTTGTCAATGGAAATAGCACAAAGGCTCTGGAAAAGCGAAGTGGCTCCTAGCCTCCCGTTATGAATGTTTTAGAAATGAATTCTGAGCAGAAGCTCCCTCTGATGGTTACAAACAGTACTGAACCATTCAATGAGGATTGGCAATCAGGAATCACAGACTGGCTGGATATAAGGGAGGTTTCCCCCCATCATGGTTGCCGGTGATCAATTGTTCTTGTCTCAACGTTGTTTCCTGGTTCACTTGGAAGCTTGCTGAGTCTTGCCTCTTCTCCTGCTCTCAGATAAGATATTTTCTGTTTTTTGTTTTTCGTGCTTGCAATTTGCATATTTCTCTGCATTTCTGTGAGGTTGGCCAGGTTCCCCTCCTCGGGGGGCTTGGTCTCCTCTCGGTTCCTCTGGAGCCACTGTTGTTTGTTCATTTGCCTTTTCCAGCTTTTTTCAGTGGCTGCGGCTTAGTTTTGTTACACCAGAGAACTAATTTAGGTGGTAGAGGTCGTGTGATCTCAGGTGTTTTTGCAATTAGTAGCGTTGGCTTTTTTTTAGGGGTTTTTTGGATTGCAGTAAGTATCCTTCCTATCCTTTTCTGTCTAGGCAGATTGGGCCCCAGCGTTTGCTCATACTATTTTCTGTCTGTATCTGTATTTCCTCTTGTCTAACCGCCATTACATGTTTGGGGGCTTCCTATGTTCTTTTGGGATCTGCTCCGGGGCAGATAGCTTTCCCCTTTCTATCTTTAGGTGTAGTTAGCCTCTCAGGCTGTGACGAGGCGTCTAGGACCAACGTAGGAACGCTCCACGGCTGCCTTTAGTTGTGGTGGTTAGCCAGGGTACTGCAATCCAGTAGATTACAACCTCTCTGGTGTATTGCCGTTTTTGCCTGCTCTCCTCAGCTACCAAAACATAACACTCCCCATAAGAAATTCATCAATTTCTGTGCTCCCAAATCCAAATGCCCCTCTCCCTTCTGAGCCCTAAATTGTGCCTAAACCACGTTTAGTGTCCACATGTTTGGCATTTCTGTGGAGAAGAGAGCTCACCTAATTTACGGGTGCGTGTCTCCACAAGTATGAACTGGGCACAATGTACTGGTCACTACAATGTATTGGTCACTACAATGGCAGTTTGCAATTTTCACTCAGCAACATCCACTATGGTTTGTTTCTGGTAGACACCCATGGAGTCAAAATCGTCACTACACCTGTAGATAAATTTCCAAAGGGGTATAATTTCCACAATAGGGTCACTTGAGAGAGGGATTCTGCTCTTCTAGCTCTTATGGTGCTCTTTATATGGAGTGCGCAACTATGCTAAGAAAATCTATGCTCCAGGAGGCAAATAGCGCTTCGTACCTCCCTAGTCTCGCCGTATGGCTAAGCAGTACTGTAGAGCCACATGTGGAGTATTTCTACATTCAGCAGAAATTGTGGGACAAACTTTGTTGCCATTTTTACCCATTTCCCAGTGGGAAAATGTAAAATCTGGGGCTAAAATATTGGTATTAAAGATGATGTACAAAAATAAATTATATTGTGGTACCATGTTAGCCAGAAAAATTGATGTGAATACTTTTCCGCCCAATGATGACAAAAGTATTCTTAGAGTGATACCTTTATTGGTTAACCAGAAAATAATATGATTGCAAGCTTTCAGAGCACAGGGGCTCCTTCTTCAGGCAAGATTACAAATAGATTAATGAGAAAAAGGCAAAACATTTAAGGAATAGTACAGTAGGACATTTGTTCATGAGGTGGGAGGTGTGATGCCTCCTAAAGATAAGCAAAGGAAAATCAAATTAGCATTTTCTTACAAATGGAGAGGCAGTGGAAATGATGTTCTTAGTTATCTCCAGCAGAAGGACTCCAGATAACTAAGAACATCATTCTCACTGCCTCCCCATTTGTAAGAAAATGCTAATTTGATTTCTTTGGCTTAAAGTTTGCAAACATATTATTTTCTGGTTAGCCAATAAAGGTATCATTAAAGATGTAATTATTTTTTCTTCAATGCCTAAAGTTATAAAATTCTGTGACCCACATGTGGTATCAATATGATCATTGCACTCATAGATGAATTCATTGAGAGGTGTAGTTTGTAAAATGTTGTCTCTTAGGGGGGTTTCTACTGTTCTGGCACCTCAGTAGCTCGGAAAATATGACATGGAACCCTCCAACCATTCCAGCAAAATGTGAACTCCAATATGGCACGTCTTCCCTTCTGAGATTTGCACTGTGCCTTAAAAGTAGTTTTCAACCACATATGAGGTATCGGCATGCTCAGGAGAAATTGCATAAGATATTTTAGGCTCCATTTTCTCCTGCTACCCTTGTGAAAATAAAAAATTTGGGGTTAAAATAACATTTCTGTGGTAAAAATATGATTTTTCATTTTCACGGCTCTATGTTATAAATTTCTGTGAAGCACCAGGGGGTACAAGGTGCTCACCACACATTTATATACATTCTTTGAAGGATCTAGTTTCCAAAATGGGGTCACTTGTTTGGGGTTTCCACTGTTTAGGTACATCAGGGGCTCTCCAAACACCACATGACATCTGCATTCCAAAATGTCACTCCTTCCTTTCTGTGCCCTGTTGTGTGCCCAAACAGTAGTTTTCACCACATATGGAGTATCTGCGCACTCAAGAGAAATTGCACAACAATTGTTGAGCTCATTTTCTCCTATTACCTTCTAAAATAAAAAAAATTGGGACTAAGAATTTTTTTATGGTAAAAATGTGATTTTTTATTTTCACAGCTTTAATTTATAAATTTTTGTGAAGCACCTGGGTGTTTGTGGTGCTCAGCACACACCTAGATAAGTTCCCTGAGGGGTCTAGTTTCCAAAATGGTGTCACTTTTGGGGGGTGCTTCCACTGTTTAGGCATATCAGGGGCTCGATAAATGCAGCATGTCATGAGCTAATTATTCCAGCAAATTTTGCATTCAAAAAGTCAAATGGTGCTCCTTCCCTTGCAAGTCCTACTGTACATCCAAACAGTGGTTTCCCCCTACATATGGGGTATCCACATATTCAGGAGAAAATGCACAACAAATTGTATGGTGCAATTTCTCCTGTTACCCTTGTGAGAATAAAAAATTTGGGGCTAAATAACATTTTTGTAGGAAAACAAGTGATTTTTTTTATTTTCAGGGCTCAATCTTATAAACTTCTGTTAAGCATCTGGGGATTCAAGGTGCTCATCACACATGTAGATAAATTCCCTGAGGTGTCTAGTTTCCAAAATGGTGTCACTTGTGAGGGGTTTCCACTGTTTAGGCACATCAGGAGAGCTCCAATTGCAACATGGCATCCACTAATTATTCCTGCAAATGTCGCATTTAAAAAGTCAAATAGCGCTCCTTCCCTTCCGAACACTGCCATGCGCCCAAACAGTGGCTTTCCCCCACATATGGAGTATAGGCATGCTCAAGAAAAATTGCAAAACAAATTTTGGAGTACATTTTTTACTGTTACCCTTGTGAAAAGAAAAAATTTGTGAAAAAAGTTAAATGTTCATATTTTCTTTCCTTCCATATTTTCCTGTGAAGCACCTGAAGAGTTAATAAACTTCTTGAATGTGGTTTTGAGCACCTCGAGGGGTGCAGTTTTTAGAATGGTGTCACTTTTGCGTATTTTCTGTCATCTAGACCCCTCAAAAGTCACTTCAATGGTATGTGGTCCCTACAAAAATGGTTTTTGTAAATTTTGATGAAAAAATGAGAACTTGCTGGTCAATTTTAACCCTTATAACTTCCTAACAAAAGAAAATTATGTTTCAAAAATTGTATTGATGTAAAATAGACATGTGGGAAATGTTATTTATTACCTATTTTGTGTGACAAAGAGCTCTGATTTAAGTGCATAAAAATGTAACATTTTCTCCAAATTTCCATTTTTTTCACAAATAAATGCAAGTCATATTGAAGGAATTTTACCACTATCATGAATTATAATATGTCTCGAAAAAATGTTCTCAGAATCAGTGGGATTCGTTGAAGCATTCTAGAGTTATTACCGCATAAAGGGACACTGGTCGGAATTGTAAAATTTGGCCTTGTCATGAAGGTGAAAATAGTTTTGGGGGCTGAAGGGGTTAAAGAGAGACTGTTAGAAGTTTTGGCCCTGTACAAAAATATTTGCCATTCAGAGAGATGGTTGTCAGTGGGCAACAACTGTTATGAACGTATCACTAAGCCATAAGTCAGGGTAAGCAGCATAGACTTGAGGCAATGATGCAGCAGAGCTAGACTGGACCAGTGATGAACAGAAGAGCTGGATATGCAGCATGACCAGTGGATTTTTATTCAAATGGCTTTGTTTTTTAATTAAATCCACTATATTAAAGACAAATTGGAATTAGACAATTAACTCATGGCAATTTGAACCCAATTGTCACGACTATGTTGTCAGGTGTCCCAGGACCAGGGGCTCCTTCCCTTGAATTAGACAAATAACTCAAAGCAATTTGAACCCAATTGTCACAACTATGTTGTCAGATGTCCCAGGACCAGGGGCTCATTCCCTGTCCCTAATGTGATAACTCTATTGTCGGGTGTCCCAGGGCCAGGGGCTCCTTTCCTGTCCCTAAAGCTAGGGGCACCCTAGGTCACCCTGTTCCTCGGATTACTTCTGATGGTTAAGACACCGGGTCCATGTACCTTGCTTAAGCTCCTGAATCGATCCTCAGTCTGTACCCTTCACCACCCAGGGAAAAGGGGAGTAGTAGAGTACCGTAATACACCAACCAGACTAACAAGGTAAAACAAACAGGGATAAAGGAAAATACCAATCATACAACTATACTCACATAAACATCAGATGTAAACACTGGGGAGTGAGGGATGGGGTAAAACCAATTACCAATTAGGAATTAGCACACACCCAAAACCTAGCAACAGTCTCCAATAAATCTACCAAACAATAACCACAAACAACCATCTCCTAACCATGCAGCAAAAGTTAGCTCTGGCAATGAGTGCTAGCCAGTGACCAGATTATATAAGAGATGAGTGGCTAACAGTGAATAGCTGAGATCCTTAATGCAGGAAAGCTTTCAAGAGCTCTCAACTAAGAATATTAACCCCTGTACTGCTAAAAGAAACCTGCACCATTTACTATGAAGTTGAAGTGCTTCTAAACAATGCAGGAGTAGGTGTCACACTGTATAGCAGATATATATATATGATGTCAGTAATCTATATCAAAAGGGACAACATTCTATATAACATATGCATAGATATAAGATAACATAGAATTACCTGACAGAATATCCAGTGAGTCAATACGGAATCCGTTTTACGCTGTCTCCGGCTAGAGGTGGACCAGGGTCTTATGCTGACCCTACACTGGGGTCCTGACTAGTCCCTCTACCTGGAGGTACTGTTAAAGGTACAGAGGTCCAGGCTGCCAGCGTAAACCCTGTCTCCTATCAATCCCTGACAACTGTAATCTAGTCCTTAGAAGGACCCTGATTACCACCAAAGGGAATGAACAGGTAACGGTTAATGAACAGTAAAGACACACAAGAAAGACAAGGAATAAAGTAAATACAGTCTTACATACAACACTCACACACCGAAGGAACACATAAGGTCTCAGAGATAAACTATAAGCAATAAGAGGGAAAACAACTAAGGAGCTCTTAGCTTAAGTATTCTCAGAACCGATCCAGTCTGCTAGACTACATGAATGCTTTCACCGGCATCTAACAAGCAGACTGGCAGGTATATAAAGGAAGCTAATTAGTTCATAATCAAAAGCAGCCGGGCGAGGCTGGACCTAGTCTTAGCAAAGAGCTAGGTAAAATTAACTCCCTCACTACCAAACACAAAGTAACAGCAATTCAGCTGCGAGAAGTCAGAGTGTGTAATCACGGCGATCTTCGTGGCGATACACCCATGACAGTAGGATATATCAGACACTGCGGTCTTCTGGCTCCTCTCTGCCACAGTAAACCCATGTCACTAATATAAAATAATATGGTGGAAAGAGAATAATGTTTACAGTGGGATTAATCAATTATTAGAAGGAAAGTATAGAGAAATATGCAGGTACTATAGCCTATGTAAATTCTCATATAGAAAAAGTCTAACACCAATGTGTGTAAATGTAGGCTGTGATTATTTAAACAATCTTTATATACACAATTTACAGAGTGTTTAAGATATATGTCTCCAATGAAGGAAACATGCCTTCTAATCACATAATTATCTTACTGTATTACGTGACAAAAAGAGGGATGTCAAGCCAAACAGCTCCCATTCATATACAGTACATTTCCCTTTTTCCCCCTTTATTTTTAATAACAAATGCAAATATTTTCACATGAGAAAAGAAAATGAATGTGGTTTCCGTGGCCACTGAAGTTGTCATATGGTTGAAGATGTTTTCTTTACAATTTATATTAAGTTAATAAATGTGAAATATACATTCTAACTTTTAAATACAAAGCATATGTCTATGACAACTGTTTCAGAATTGTGAAAGAACAATGTTGAAACCTGGAAGACTTTCAAAGTCCTGCATCCATTCCACTGGTTTAATATCCCATTACAAAATCTTATTGGATCTTTTAGTCTCGTAATTAAAGTGTAGTAAAATAAGAGTTTGGATTTCCAACCCCACCAAAGAAGCATTTTGAAAATCCACATAGTTAATATCTGTAATATGGTTTGCATAGCATGTTATGGGCCTACACTATATTTCTATGACCTCACTTCAAAAATTCTTTTAGCCACTCGCTGTGCAGAAAACTTCTGCACAGTCCTATTCACATTAATGGAGTCGTGCCTTTTTCTGGAGCAAAAATACGGTACTGAATGGCCTTGAAAAGACCTAAACATTATTACTACTCTTCATTATGTAAAGACTGTGGATATTTATCTTTAAAAAACTGTTTCTTGCTATTATGCTATAACTGCCATGTATATATTTAGAGTAAACGTCATGTAAATAATTGGACTATATAAATTGTAGTTGACATTAAAAAAGGAAGAAAAGGTTCTGAAATTATTCTACTTGGCATGATTTTTACATGACAAAAACTTGGCACAAAAACATTTTTATTTTCACTTTATATTCCGTGTTTCAGAGTGCCCCTACACTTTCTGAATACTTTGCAGGCAGAGTTGGGAAGGGCTGGTAGGATGCTCCAGCCTGTATGAGGAAGTTCTCGAAGTCAACTTAGATCCTGGAAAGGCTCATGCTGACATGGGTCTAAAAGTTGTGTAGCAAGAAAGGCTGCACTGCAAAGTTGGTATGAGGGGGCAGAGAGAAGAATATTTCAAGGGGTTGTTCACTACTAGGACAACTCACTGAATGTTTCCCCCATTAAATTAAAAACACATACTCACCTCCCATATCAACGTTGTTCCAGCAGTGTTGGATTTCTTGTTCCCGGGGCTCAAGTGAGGTTATGTCATGTGAGTCCTGCACCCAATTAACGTTGGCGTCACTGTCCCCACCTTTGGACTTATAAGTAACCAAGGGGAAGTGAGCGGCCATCCGCAGCTCTGAATTCCTCTTGATTACTTAATTTATATTGAATAGAACTGTATTATAGAGCTGAAAAATTTCCACATTTTCCATATTGTCCACCAAGATATTTGCACACAATACAGTTTTTCTTAATTTATTATGCTTGCTTGTACTGTATAGCACCATCATATCCTGCAGCACTTTACAGACATTATTTGCAGCCTATTGCGGCTCACAATCTAAATTCTCCATCAGTATGTTTTTGGAGTGTTGGAGGAAACCCAAGCAAACATGGGGAGAAGATAGAAACTTTTTACAGATGTTGTCCTTGGTGGGATTCGAACCTAGAATTCCAGTGCTGCAAAGCCACCGAGCTGCTGTTTCAACTTACTTTTGCTGAACGCAAAAAGAAACAGACCCACATTCAGAAAGATGTACCGTACGTTTCTGCATGTAATTTACAAATTATTTCATTATATAAAGAGCTGTAAATAAAGCTAGAGGGGATTCCATGTAGGTTGTGAATATTACATACACAGTCTATTTCAGTCAGTTTTTTATATTAATATTCTGCTATGCTGAATTAAGACTGAAAGAGTGAAAAAGAAATTGAACCTATCTGTTGATTTTTAGTATGATGATGACGATAATGGACAGCAGCTGGAAACTAATTGTAACTATAAATTACAAAAATAATACACTCTCAAGTACGACCACCTATCAAATACACCATTAGAGTAGGAGATCAAATTTACATATAGAATGACATTCATTATGAAATATCAAATAATTATTAGGCAAATAACACTGTTACTTCAATTCCAGTCATCTGCAAAAAGGTTCTGTACGTCATTTATACACTGCTTCACTAATAGAAAGAACAACTTGGATAAGGTACACGCAAAGACAATATAATCAAAACAAAAAATATATGCAGTATTGTGCAAAAGTTTTAGGCAGGTGTAGAAAAAATACTGCAAAGTAAGAATGCTTTCAATAATAGAAGTGTTAACAGTTTAATTGTATTAATTAACAAAATGCTAAGTGAATGAACAAAAGAGAAATCTACAGTATATATTCGCGTATAAGCCTAGATTTTCAGCCCATTTTTTAGGGCTGAAA
>VIAB01040386.1:11630-22552 GCA_009801035.1 Oophaga pumilio
TCTGTGTCCTCACCAAGAGGACCACTGACCATGCTCTCCTCCTCGCACTTGTTCTCAGCCCTCCTCGATTTTCAACTAACCTCAGTAATATAATTGTAAATACATTATTGTAAATACACCCCTGTAGTTTTTATCTCCCCCACCTCATTGTAGATTTTAATTGTCACGAGCAGGATCTTTTGAGGGGGTTTAATTATTGTTATCGTTGTTACTTTGTGTAGATTGTAAGCTGTCACGAGCAGGGTCGTTTTATTTTGGTTTAATTATTGCATTATTGTTATCGTTACTTAGAACTGTTGTTTTTCAAAAGATTGAACTGTAAATATGTTTGCACTATATAAATAACTATAAATATTCAGATTAGAACACAGAGAAGCAGGATGGAGACGTTAATGATGGCATCATTTACACTCACCATCTTGTTGGATTCCTCAAAGTTTTGGAGGATGGTACATATGTCTGACAACCATGTCCACTCTGGAGATCTTATGTGTGAAGTCAAACCTGATTACCGACAACCTTGTTGATGCTGGTAGACTAGTCACCAAATGCCCTCTTGTGCTCACAAATCCTTTCCAACATGTGCAGTGTATAGTTCCAACGCCTGGGAACATCACACACCAGTCGGTGAGCCAGAAGCTGCAAGCGCTGTTGAAGCAAGGCAAGGGCGAATGAAGCTGTAGCTGACTTTCTAAAATGGGTACGCAGAGCGTTGTACTTTTCCTACCAGATCTGGCAGCTCCATGTCACTTTCAAGAAAATGTTGACCAATGAGTTTAAGTGCATTTGCCAGGCATGGCACATGTCTGAGCTCGCCTCACCCCAGAGCAGCCACCAGGTTCCAGCCATTGTCACACACAACCATGCCTGGCTGTGGGTTCAGCGGTGTCAGCCATAGATCTGCCTGCTCTGTCAGAGCTGTCCACAACTCTTCATCATTGTGCGTTTTGTCACCTAGGCATATTAGCTTCCGCACAGCCTTTTGCCGCTTTGATGAGGCAGTGCTGCAGTGCTTCCAGCATTTGACTGATGTGCTACTTTTGGAGATGGAGGCTGAAAAGGAGGAGAAGGAGGAGGAGGTGCAGGAGCTGTAGACTGTGGGGGGCAACCCAGATTTACATAGGACGCGCAATACTAGGGTTTGGGAGGACGTGCAACATACCAAGGTCGGAGTGGGTCCCGGCTTCCACTATGTTAACCCAGTGTGCCCTCAGTGACATGTACCGTCCCTGACCACAAGCACTTGTCCACGTGTTTGTGGTTAGGTTGAGTTTCCAAGTAACAGCATTGTGGAGGGCATGGGTTATGTTGTGGGACACGTGCCTGTGTAATTGCGGGTTGGCACACTGTGAAAAATAGTCCCGCTTGTTCGTAGCCTTAGGATGATCCTCGACTCTGCCCTCTCTTTCAAGCTACATATCCAAGCCCTTGCCTCCTCCGGCCCACTACAACTTAAAAACATTTCCTGGATCCGTACATTCCAGGAAACTTCAAAAATATTTGTTCACGCCCTCATGATCTCACACCTCAACTAGTGCAACCTTATACTCTCTGGCCTCCCCTCTAGCACTCTTGCACCATTCAAATCTATCCTAAACTCTGCTATCAGAGAAATCCAAGTGTCCCTCTGTTATTCCCCAGCCTTTCCTCTCTGCCAGGCCCTTCACTGCCTTCCTATTGCCCACAGGCTACAGTTCAAAAGCCTAACTATGACATACAAAGCCTTCCAGAAACTGTCTCCTCCATACATCTATGACATTGTCTCCCAATGTCCGACTGGATCATGACTTATTCAACGCTAACCCAGTGTGCCATCAGCAAGATGTACCATCCCTGCCCTCAAGCACTTGTCCACGTGTCCGTGGTTAGGTGCACTTTCCCTGTAACAGCATTGTTGAGGGCCCGGGTAATGTTGTGAGACACGTGCTTGCTTGTGTAATGTCGTTACGGCAGACCGGGAGAAATAGTGGCGAGTGGGGACCGAGTACCTTGTTACGGTCACCGTCATCAGGTTGCGGAAAGCTTTCATCTTCCACGAGCCTAAAATGCAACATTTCCATTGCAAACAGATGAGAAATGTGTGAATTTAGTACTGTGGCATTGTCTGCCTATTTCCGCTTGCGTTCTAAGGACTGGGGTATGGACAACTGAACGCATCATTGGGACAAGGACGTGATTGTTAATGGTGCTAGTTGAGTTGGTGTGCAACTACAGATGCAGGGCAAGAGGCATCTTTGCATGCACCATGGACAGGTGATTGGCTTGCACGCACCACAGCGGAAGACGCAGTGGTATCACCCGCAGACACTGTTCATGGAGCCTGGTGTTCAACCAACAAAGTCGGGTGCAATGCAGCCATGTGCCTGATCATCCTGGTGGTGGTAAGGCTGGTAGTTTTGCTACCCCTGCTGATGCGGGAATGGCCACTGGTGCAAATGGCCTTTTTGGGGTTATCGGCAGAGTCTTTAAAAAACAACAAGATTGTTAGGGGGACATTCATTGTCTTCCTCTCCCACACCACCTCCTGAGCTCGACACCTGTCTTTTGATGTTCCCCAAGGCTCTGTTCTAGGACCCCTACTAATCTCCATCTATCCCTTCGGCCTGGGACAGCTGATGTAATGGCAAATGTTTGCAATATCATCACTACGCCGATGACACGCAGATCTACCTATCTGTACCTGACATCATCTCCTTACTGACCAAATCACACATCTTCCCGCTATATCATCCTTCTTTTCTGCTCGCTTTCAAAAAGTGGACATGGACAAATCGGAATACATAATCTTTCAAGCATCTCACACTGAGTAGACATGAAAGCTGTGTATGCATCATTCGGTACCACTTTAGTAAGAGGGTAACTTAGCCCTTGAGAAAATGATTTTCCAGACATTCACGGCCTTTTTTGCACATTTTTTGCAGCTGTGATCTTCATCTTCTTGGTGTGGATGTGGTAAATTTCAAAGTCATCATCAATACCATCATCGTCCAAATCTTGTAAAGAGGACATCTGGTGTTTCCAAGGGTCGTGGCTATGTACGTTTTGTGGCATTCCTTTAACAGTGTTCGTTACACTATGAAAAATAATTTTCAACTGGGACATTTGGATCGTATTGTTAATATGTATGTTGAAGATGAAGAAGCTTGTGCCATGGGTCCTCTTTAAACTAAGTTTTTCACAAGCATCCATCAGTTTGTTTGGTTTTCCTCCGACACAGATCTGCTTTCTGTAATTCAGCATCTCGCAAACATGTTGCACTTTGCCCTTTATACAGACACGTGCATGTTTGGCAACATATTTTGGCTTTTGCATTTTTTAGGCCAAGTCTCATACGCGCATCTGTTACACCGATCTTCTGACGGGCATTCTGGTAATTGATGGTTGCTAAACGACGAATCATTGTAGGCTGTATCCTGGTTCTCATACCTCCCATAGCCACTGCTGTTATTAATCATGCACTTTCCCATTCCTGTCATCACCATGCCCCTTTTCCTGATCACTTCATCCAACGATTTGTCCGCCATATTGTTACTAAAAACCTGCACCTTCCCAGCAGCAACTGTGTAGGAAACCACGTTACAGTTTTACAAGATGTTTATGATGCCCATAAAATTTTTTTTACACAATATGTTGATATCTACCCCAGGGGGAAATGTTTGCCAGCCTTTGTATGGGCATTGCAAGTCTAGGAGACCCGCTCCTTTAAATTGGGCATAGTTTTTAATCAGGCCTTCCTACACGGTTCATCAGTCACCGCCACTAGATCACCAGGGTTAACGTATTCCGTGCTGCTACAGCCAGTGTCGAATTCCTAACAAGGATGGGTGGTTACTCTGTGCGTAAAATACTTGTAATGGAAATGTTGAGGTGTACCCCACAGAGGAAAATGATTACCAGCCCATACATTTAGTGTATGGGCATTCCAAGTTTAGGACACCCACTCCTTTTTACTGGGACAGTTTTTTATGAGGACCTCCTCCATGTTTCTTCCAAGGAGGGATTGGGGTTATTGCGGTGCATATGAGTTGGTAGCAGGGCAGGCCTTGCTGTCAATGCATAAGAACACAGAATGGGAGTCCAAAATGAATAATGTGAAGTGGATTTTCCTGGGCCCATCCAGTACCTGGGTTCAAAGGCATATCGGGGTGCATATGACTTTCAGCAGTGAAGGCCTTGCTGTTAAAGCATAGGAAAACAGAATGGGAGTATAAAATGAATAATGTGAAGGGGATTTTCCTGTGCCCATCCAGTACCTGGGTTCAAAGGCATATTGGGGTGCATATGACTTGGCAGCAGGGCAGGCCTTGCAGTCAATGCATAAGAAAACAGAATGGGAGTCCAAAATGAATAATGTGAAGTGGATTTTCCTGTTCCCATCCAGTATGTGGGTTCAAAGGCTTATTGGGGTGCATATGACTTGGTAGTAGGGCAGGCCTTGCAGTCAATGCATAAGAAAAGGGAATGGGAGTACAACTTGAATAATGTGAAGTAGATTTTCCTGGGCCCATCCAGTATGTGGGTTCATGGATTATTGGGGTGCATACGACTTGGTAGCAGGGCATGCCTTGCAGTCAATGCATAAGAAAACAGAATGGGAGTGCAAAATGAATAATGTGAAGTGGATTTTCCCGTGGCCATCCAGTACATGGCTTGGAAAACTTATTGGGGTGCATGTAACTTTGGGGTAAGCCAGGCCTTGCATTCAATGCAACATTTTTTCTGGAAGTCCCCCTGTACCTCTCGTGAAATGGGTATTGTGGTGCATCGTAATTCTTGGCAGCCCATTCACTCACTGCATAGGCAATAACAGTTTAGGAGACCCTCTGTTTAATAATGGCCATTTAAGAAAATTAATGCCGCCTGATGCCCCGGTAAAAATAGGCTCTGTGACTTTGAGTCCCTCGTAAATGAAACAAGATGTGTCTGCTTATGTGTCACCCACCACATGACCAGCTAGGGTTGTTAAATGTTACAATTATATTTCCAAGTAAATGCATTTGTATTGGTTGAAAGCAATGTTAAAGTTGAAAAACGCTTCAAAAACACTGCGTCTGAACATAGCCCTAGGGGGCAGGAACATTTTGGTCTGGAGTTAATTATTTTGCATTATATACAAGTCATTAACCTGGAAGGGATGTACCTTTACATTTTTCCCTGCAAAATCCATTTTGGTTGAATTTTATTATATTTTTTGGTGCACCTGTAAAAATTGCATGAAACTCTGACAACATTGTTTAAATCTGTGAACTAGGAGTCATAAATGCTTCCAGGGGCAAACCCCATGATGTCCCCGTGTAATTTGAGCAGTGTTTCCATCATTTTCAGACATATTTAAGGTACTGTCACACTAAACGAGATCGCTAACGAGGTCGCTAAGGAGTCACCGATTTCATGACGCAGTAGCGATCTCATTAGCGACACAGCTGTGTGTAACATGTAGCAGCGATGTGGCCCCTGCTGAGATGTCGTTGATCGCTTGTGAACGTTCTGAGCTGTTTTTTGGTCATTGGTGTTCCGCTGGTGAGCCTGAATCGCTGAGTGTGACACCCTTTATGAACGACTTCACCAGCGTCGCAGGTGGGATTAGGCTTTCCCAACGACCGCAGAGGTCGTTATACAGATCGCTAATGAGTTGTGTTTGGAACATAGCGATCGCACCAGCGATCTCGCCAGGTCGTGACGTTGTCGTGATCGCTGGTGCGATCGCTAAGTGTGACAGTGCCTTTAGACCTTAAAAGGACCCATCACTAATTACAAACAGTGATCTATTTCAAGTGTTTATTTTTGTTAATGTTGATGATTATGGCTTACAGCCAATAAAAAACCCAAAAGTCATTATCTATTAATATACTTTATAACACCAGCTTGAAAATTGATTTTAAAATCTGAAATGTAGGCCTACTTAAATGTATGTTCAGTAAATGCACTCAATACTTAGTCGGGGCTCCTTTTGCATCAATCACTGCATCAATGCGGCGTGGCATGGAGGCAATCAGCCTGTGGCACTGCTGAGGTGTTATGGAAGCCCAGGTTGCTTTGATAGCAGTGACACGTACCTCCCTTCCTCCACAAGGCTAGTGACTCTGTCATATATTCCCCCCCAGACAAAGCCAGGAGTTTTGGCACCATCAGACTCCAGATAGGGAATCTGGGAGAGGGCATCTGGGTTGTTATGTGACTTCCCTGGCCTGTGTTCGACATGAAAAAAGAAGTCCTGAAGGGCTAAGAACCACCTTGTCACCCTGGCGTTCTTACCCTTCTTCTCACTCAACCACCCCAGGGGGCCATGGTCTGACACTAATTTGAATCTACGACCAAGCAGGTAGTA
Source organism: Oophaga pumilio (assembly GCA_009801035.1). Lineage (NCBI taxonomy): Eukaryota > Metazoa > Chordata > Amphibia > Anura > Dendrobatidae > Oophaga > Oophaga pumilio. Next base: position 17,959 of record VIAB01040386.1, read on the forward strand.
CTTTAGTGTATCTATGGCCCAGTTTATGGCTAAACACTCCTCCTCAATTGCATAATTCTTCTCGAAAGAAGACAGTTTTCGGCTTTGATACAGGACAGGATGCTCTTCTCTATTTATTTCCTGTGAGAATACTGCTCCTAATCCAGCCTCTGAAGCATCGGTCTGTAACACAAACTCCTTCTTAAAGTCTTGTGCGACCATGAGCGGATGCCTACACAGATCTCGCTTGAGTTTTTGAAATGCCCTCTCTGAGTCAGGAGCCCATTTTACCACAGATGGCCTGGTTTCGCTGAGGAGGTCCATTAACAATGCGGTAATCGTGGCGAAGTTCGGGATAAACCGTCGATAATAATCCCACAATCCCAAGAAACGCCCTCACTTGCTTCTTGGACAGTGGTTGAGGCCATTCCTGAATTGCCTCTATCTTATTCCACTGGGGTTGATTACTCCTCTCCCGATGATGTAGCCCGAATACCTGGCCTCCTCCTTCCTGATGGCACATTTCTTCTTGTTTATCATAAACCCTGCTTTCCTCAAGGCATGGAGTACCACCTGTTATTTTGGGAGATTCGATCTCCAGTCATGCTGAAGATGAAGATGTCATCCAAGTACGTGGCGGCATACTTCCTATGTGGCACCAAGAACCGATCCATCACCCTCTGGAAGGTAGTGGGGGTACCCTGCAGACCGAATGGCATCCTGGTGTAATGGAAGCAGTCATCTGGCGTCGAGAAAGCAGTCTTCTCTTTGGCGCTCTGCGAAATAGGAATCTGCCAGTACCCCTTCGTTAGGTCGAGGGTGGTGAAATACCTCGCGGGCCCCAGACGCTTGATCAGTTCATCCACGCGGGGCATCGGGTATGCGTGGACACCTCATTGAGCTTGCGATGGTAGTTGCAAAACTGCCACTCGCCACTGGACTTTGGTACGAGGACGATGGGACTAGACCAGCCACTTTTTGATTCCTCTATTACCCTGAGGTCTAGCATCTTTTTCACTTCTTGTGAGATTATCTCCCAGTGTGCTTCAGGGATTCTGTAGGGTTTTAGGTTCACCCGTACCTGCAGTTCCTTTAAAATGTCATGTTCAATGACCTGTGTGCCCCCTGGCAATTCCGAGAATAAATCACGGTTCTTCTGTAGCAGCTCTCGACATTGCTGCTTCTGGGCTGGTGTTAATGTCTTCGCAATCACAACCTCCTCGACCTTGGCTTCGGGACGAGCCCCCAGGTAAGGAGCTTCCAGAGGTTCATGGTCCCGCCAGGGTTTGAGCAGGTTCACATGGTACACCTGGCACGGCTTCCTGCAACCGGGCTGGTGTACCTTATAATTCACACCCCCAAGTTTCTCCACAACTTCATACAGGCCTTGCCACTTGGCCAGGAACTTGCTCTCCACTGTTGATATGAAAACTAGCATGTGGTCGCCAGGCTGGAACTGCCTCAGCCTGGCTGATCGGTTGTACACCCTGGCTTGGGCCTCCTGCGCCTGGAGCAGATGTTCCTTCACAATAGGCATTACTTGAGCCATCTTCTCCTGCAGCTGGGTGACATGCTCTATCACGCTTCGGTAGGGTGTGACCTCGTTTTCCCAGGTTTCTTTGGTTATATCCAGGAGCCCTCGTGGATGTCGGCCGTACAGAAGCTCAAACGGAGAGAACTCCGTGGAGGCCTGTTGAACCTCTCAAATGGAGAAAAGCAAGAATCGGAGCAGATAGTCCCGATCTCGACCATCCTTCTCAATGACCTTCTTGAGCATGGCCTTCAAGTTCTTGTTAAAGCGCTCCACCAGGCCATCAGTCTTTGGATGGTACACGGAGGTTCGCAGGTGAGCGATCTGGAGGACTCTACACAGTTCCTGCATCACCTTGCTCATAAACAGCATTCCCTGATCTGTAAAGATTTCCTCGGTCCTGGCAAAGATGTGTACCATCTCCTTTGCGATACTCATAGCTGATGAGTTCCTCAGTGGCACTGCTTCGGGGTATCGGGTTGCATAATCCATCACAATCAAGATGTATTGGTGGTCGCGTGCTGACTTAACTAGAGGACCCACCAGGTCCATGGCGATTCTCTCAAAGGGAATTTCTATCACTGACAGTAACACTAAGGGGCTTCTGAAGTGAGACACAGGGGCAGTTATCTTGCAGGTGGGGCAAGACCTACAATAATCTAGAATCTCATGGTAACACCCTGGCCAGTAGAATCTTTGCTGTACTCTTTCCTGGGTTTTCTCTACCCCCAGGTGACCAACCAGTACAGTATATGGGCTATAGCTAGAACACTCCATCTATGCGATGTCAGAACTAACAGCTGTTCCACAATTTCTCCACCCCTCAATTTGGTCACCCAATACAGTAGCTCTCTAGTCACAGTAAAATGAGGGAACATGATGTCAGTCCCCAGCTTTTCAGCAACTCCATTACAAACAGTGAAATTCTCAAAAGCATATTTTAACATGAGGTCTCGAAGCTGAGCAGTCCCAAAGTTCTCTCCAAGCACCTCTAAATCAGGGAAGCTGGGCTCCTCTGGTACAGTCTTGTTCCCCTCTTCAGTGAGGACACAAACGGGAAATTCCATCTCCTCCACCCCCAACGGAGTTACCTTCAGAGGGGCTTAGCTTTGCATGGGACACTCCGTACAGCCCCTTTTTGGCACAAGTCCCAGAATAGGGAAAAGTCATGACCCAGTATGACGGGATGAATGAAGTGTCTCACTACCACAGCCTCGTGGGTCTTATTACCACAGTCGGTCCCCATACTTACCGTGACAACAGGGTAGTACTTGGTGTCTCCATGTATGCAGCGGACACCCACCAACTTATTGGAGATTAACTGGGGGGGTAGTGCAGCACTGATTAGTGTCACCAGACTTCCAGAGTCCAGCAGCCCGAGGACCTTCACACCATTGACGGAGATGACACACGACTGGGGGCCGTTGCTGGGTTTACAGTACACCCCGCAGACCGTGTAAGCATAATACGAGCCCCGTCTGCCGAAACTGCAGTCCATAGGTTCAGGGAGTATATTGCACTGGGCAGCTACGTGCACGGGATCTTGACACTGCCAACAGATCATGTCTTTCACCTCAGTCTTAGAGGTCTTCTCAGCAGGATTGGGTCGTCCCCCCATTGTGGGCCTAGACATCCTCTTTGGTGACCTGCCCCATTTTGGGCATCCCAGTAGAGGGACGTAGTAATGTCTGGTCTTACCAGGGATTTCTCCACCACCTGGTATTTCTCAAACAGTCCAACCAAATCGTCTGCATTCCAAGGGTCACCCTGGGCAACCCATGTCTGTATTGGCCATGGTAAGGAATGAATGAATCGGTCCATCACCACCCGCTCATCCATCTGGGCCAGAGTAGGTGACTCTGGCTGCAGCCTCTTTTGGACCAGGTGTAGCAAGTCAAACATCTGCGAGTGAGGTGGTTTATCGCCAGCGTATGCCCAGTGGTGGACTCACTGAGCCCTTACAGACATTGTCACGCCCAAACGTGCCAGTATCTCAGTTTTTAACTTCCCATACTCCTTGTAATCCTGGAGGGCTAAGTCATAATATGCCTTCTGGGGCTCCCCCATCAGATATGGCGCCAGTACATCTGCCCTCTGTTCCGGTGGAAGTCTCTCCCGTTCAGCCACCCACTCAAAAACTGTCAAGAAGGCTTCTACATCATCCCCCGAAGTCATTTTCTGCATAGCTCACCTTACTGTTTTCCGGGCGTATGCATCATCTTCCGGAGATGAAGAGGAGACCGCTGGCATTACCAGAACCACTTCTGTGAGGAGCAGCATCTGTTGCGTTAGTGCCTCCTGCTGCTGTCGCTGCTGCTGCTGCTGAAGTTGCTGAAGCTGCTGTAACCAACAGCTTATTCGTTTCCTGTTGTGCTAGCTGTGCCTGCTGACCGGCGAGCTGGTGTTGTTGCTGTGCCTGCAAGAGATGTTTCACCAGCTCCTCCATGTCGCCGGACATCTTGGATAGCAGATTTCACCTAGGACATACAGTTGTCTGCAGCCTCTATCCATTGTCTGCTGCCCGCATTCTCCACCACTTGTGAGGGGTAGACTCGCTCTGCTGCTTAACATAGGTAGACAAAGGAACAGTCCTAGTAGAATTTAACCTGCTGGTTTATTTTTGTACAGCATAAAACTTTGCAGGGAAAATAAACAAAGCCTTTTCTGGTAAAAAGGTAAAACAGATTTAAAGTCTCTCAGAGTCCTTTTACTGCAGACTTCACTGCAGTTAATGCAGACTACATCCTTAGCTCCAATGGGAGCCATGTGGGAGTTCCACCTCTCTCCCAACACCCACACAGACTGAACTACTGGTTCAGGTATGTATCACATGGTCTAGTCATGTGATCCTGACATTACTGCAGGTCCTTATACACTTGCAGGTCCTGCAGAGAAAAGGGGTACCATGAGCACCCTCCCACCCGCACTAAGGGTGCTCACATAAAAACGGCTCATTAATCTCTGTATTAGCCTCTCAGCAACTAGTGTGCAGGAAACACAAAAACATTCCGGTATCACATCACTGACCGCCGCATGCACAGTGACACATACCTCCCTTCCTCCACAAAGTCAGTGACTCTGTCA
>VIAB01040396.1:9145-21427 GCA_009801035.1 Oophaga pumilio
CGGATGGTACCCAGAGTCTGGAGGAGAGGAGACTCTCCTCCAGGACCTGGGTACCGTATTCCTGTAAAAAATAGAAATAAAATAAAAAATATGGATATGCTACTTCCGTTCCCACGGATGCATTGCGAGAATCACTCCAGATGATGTAGCAGTTGCGTGACCGCTACGTCATCAGAGGTCATTTGAGCAATCCCTGGAAACGGAACTTGCCGGCAGTGTCGCTGAGGATCGGGAGGACTCCGGGGGCGACAGAGGGTAAGTATATCTCTATTTTTTATTTTTTTAATTATTTTTAACATTCTATCTGTTACTACTGTTGGTCACACTTGTCAAGCACTATGCTTGACAAGTGTGATCAACCTGTCAATCACTTTTCCAAGCGATGCCTCAAATCGCTTGGAAAAGCGCAAGCATTCTGCAAGCTAAAAACGTTTGCAAAACACTTGTGTTTTACAGGAAAATGCATGCGAATTCTGCATGTGTTTTACTCGTGGCAGGGAGTTCCGGAAATGCTGCGGACAATTCCGGAGCATTTCTGTAACGTGGGCACATAGCCTGAGTGTATCAGTATTATTTATTTACATATCACCATTAATTCCATGGTGCTGTACATGAGACGAGGTTACATCTAAATACAAATATCACTTACAGTAAACAAACTAACAATGACAGACTGGTACAGAGGGAAGAGGACCCTGCGCTTTCGGGCTTACATTCTACAGGATTATGGGGAAGGAGACAGTAGGTTGGGGGTTGCAGTAGCTCCGATGGTGTTGAGGTGGCCTCATGGTCATTACAGGTTGTAAGCTTTTTGAAGAGATGGGTTTTCATGTTCAATCTGAAGGATCCAAATGTGGTGGATAACCGGACGTGTTGGGGCATAGAATTCCAGAGGATGTGAGATATTTGGGGAGAAATCTTGGAGGCGATTGGGTGAGAAGCGAATAACGGTGGAGGAGAGAAGAAGGTCTTGGGAGGACTGGAGATTACTTGAGGGAAGATTTTGAGAGATTAGTTTGGAAATATACAGAGGAGAAAGGTAAGGATGGCTTTGTAGGTCAGTGTTAGTAGTTTAAACTGGATACGCTGGGAAAATGGGAGCCAGTGAAGCGATTTTCAAAGAGGGGAAGCAGGAGTGTAGCTAGGAGAGATAATAATTAGTCGGGCAGCAAAGTTTAGGACAGAGGAGGATGTTGCATTAGTCGAGTCGGGATATGATTAGGGCATGCACAAGCATTTTGGTAGAGTGAGGAAAAGACTTATTGTGGAAATATTTTTGAGCTGGAGGTAACAGGAGGTGGTGAGAGCTTGGATGTGCAGTTTGAAGGACAAGGCAGAGACAAGGGTTACTCCAAGGCAGCGGACTTCCGGTACGGGGAAAGCGTGATGTCATTAATTGTGATAGATAGATCAGATAGGGAAGATATGTCAGTTGGAGTAATGATAATTAGTTCAGATTTGTCCACATTGAGCTTGAGGAAGCGAGAGGAGAAGAAGGAGGAAATGGCTGATAGACACTCTGGGATTCTGGAAAGCAGAGAGGTGACATCTGGGCCAGAGAGGTAGATCTGAGTGTCATCAACATATAGATGGTACTGGAAGCCATAGGACTTTATGAGTTGTCCCAGAAAATTGAGAAGAGAAGGGTTCCTAGGACAGAGCCTTGAGGGGCACTAACAGAGAGAGAGGGCAAGTTGAGGAGGTAGTGTGGGAGTAGGAAATGCTAAATGTGCAGTTGGTAAGGTATGAGGAGATCCAGGATAGGACGAGGTCTTTGACACCAAAGTAAGAAAGGATCTGTAGTAGGAGGCAGTGATCAACTGTGTCGAAGGCTGAGGACAGGTCTAGAAGGAGGAGTATAGAGAATTGTCTGAGCTGTAATAAGTTGTTAAGTTTGGTCAGGGCAGTCTCAGTGGAATGATGGGGACGGAAGCAAGATTGTAGGTGGTCAAAGAGTGAGTTAGATGCAAAGTGAGAGGAAAGTTTAGCGTGGACGTGCTGCTCCATGAGTTTGGAAGCAAATGGGAGCAAAGATATGGGGCAATAGCTGGACATATCACTCGGGTCAAGGGATGGCTTTTTGAGGATCGGTATGATTGTGGCATGTTTGAAAGCAGAGGCGAAGGTACCAGAAGTTAGTGATAGGTTGAAGAGATGGCTTAGGGCTGGGATAAGTGAGGTTGGGGAGGAGGTGGGATGGGATAGGGTCAAGCGACCAAGTGGTGAGGCGTGATTCGGAGAGAAGATGAGTAAGCTCTCCTTCGGTGATTTTGGAGAGGAAAGTTATTGGGTTGGGACATTGGTCTGGTAAACAAAGAGGTTGTGATGGTCGGACAACAAAGACTTGCCTTGTTTGGTCTATCTTATTTTTGAATTGCGTGGCAAAGTCCTCGGCAGAGATTAGGGAAGTAGGAGGGGGCAGTGGTGGGCAGAGGAGGGAGTTAAAAGTGTTGAACAACTGTTTCGGGTTGTGGGATAAGGAAGATGCGAGGGATGTAAAGTAGGCCTGTATAGCAGAGGTGAGAGCTGATTTGAATGCGAGTGTTGCTTGTTTGAATGAATTGAAGTCGTCTTGTGTGTGTTTTCTTCCAACGCCGCTCTGCAGTTCTGGATACTTGCTGAAGTTTTTTAGTGTTGTTATTGTGCCAGGGTAGTCTATTGATTTGTCGCACTCTGCTATGCGTGACAGGGGTGACCGAGTCGATGGCTGATGCAAGAGTGGCATTGTAGAAACTAGTGGCAGTGTCTGTGTCGTGGAGTGAGGCTACGGAGGACAGTGGTAGAATATAGTGTAGTAGTACAAGGGTCTAGATGTGCAAGGTTTCTGCGGAGGTGCGCAAGTTGGTGGACATGGGTGACAGGTGAGGAGGACAGCAATGAGAATGTGAGTAGATGGTGGTCAGATAGAGAGAGAGGGGAGGTTGTGAAGTTAGATAGGGAGCAGACACTGGTGATGACTAGGTCTAATGTATGTCCGTCTGTGTGGGTGGCTGAGGAGGACCACTGAGTAAGTCCAAATGATGAAGTGAGAGACAGGAGTTTTGAGGCTGCTGACTGGTGAATGGGGATGTTGAAGTCACCCATGATGGTGGGAATGTCAGCAGAGAGAAAATGAAGAAGCCACGTGGAGACGTGGTTAATAAAGGCAGTGGTCGGGCCCGGAGGTCAGTATATGACGGCCACTTGGAGGTTGGAGGGAGTGTAGATGCGGACAGAGTGGACTTCAAAAGAGGGGAGGATAAGGGAGGGTAGAGGTGGGATTGGTTTAAAGGTACAGTTGGAAGAAAGAAGAAGACTCCTCCACCATGTCTGTTGCCAGAGCGAGGAGTGTGGGTGAAGTGGAGGCCGCCGTAACAAAGCGCATCAGGGGAGGCTGTGTTGGATTGTGTCAGCCATGTTTTGGTGAGGCCCAGGAAGGAAAAATTTAGAGTGGTAAAGAGGTTGTGAATCACATGGCGTTTATTGCAGATGGAGCGGGCATTCCAGAGTGATCCAGAGAGAAGGAGCAGGGTGGTGGGCGTCAAGTGCACGGATTTTAAGTGGGTGAGATTTTGGGTGTTTGTATTGGTTTGGGAGCAATATGAGGTAGTAGTAATGGGAGGAATGAGCTGTGGGGGTCCAAGATTGGGAGATATGTCGCCAGCAGGGTATGTATCCAATTTGATAAGTCTGCAGTGATGCTGTGTGACTGCAGACTTATGAATACCCGCAGCGCACGCACTGTGCCCCGCGACAATTCGCCAGTTTCTGATCCGGGACCTTAGGATAAGTATGATTTATATATATGTGGCATCCCAGAGTCCGGTTGCCATGGTGACATTGCCTCCTTTTACAGGGTAGTGATGTCTTGCCTGGAAGTAGGAAGAGGTCCCCATGTGAGGTAATACACAGTATCCAACACTTGTTCTAACTCCAGACCAAAAGGGGCAGAGCTTAAGGGAGTGACAGTTGGTGGGAGGAGTTAGTGCTGAGATGAGGAGATTGTTCTGGAAAGAATCAGTTGGTCTGAGGAGAGGGAAGAGAGAGGAGCGGAGACAAGGACTCTGGGGAATTTCAGCTGCATCAGAGCTGATCCCGGAGTGGAGCACTGATAAAAAGGACGCCAGAGTCCTGGGCTCTGCGGGTGCTGTACGCCCAAACAGCCCAATCTGGAGGGCAGGGGACTGCAAGCTCCCTGACCACACCGAACACCTGGAAGCACTGCAGCAGACCAAGAGCCCAGGGCTGCCAGTGAACAGACAGTGCCTGTGATAGGCTCATGCTGTTTGCCAAACAGGTTAAAGCCAACACACAGGAGAGGGTCGCAGCTTAGCTACAGGCAGCAGGGACCAGAAAGAGCGCAGCAGGAAGGCCTCTAACCCCACCAGGCAGGGTGGATCCCCTGAATGCTTTCAAGCGAGCCGGATTCCTGCTATCATCTGTAACTAGTACCCTGGATTGCATTTTCACCTACCTAGAAGTAAAAAGTAAAGAAAACTGCATTTTTCTGTGTCCCTTGCTTATTCTCTGCACCTCAACGTTCACCACCACCTGAACAGACTGCCATATCTACCCTGGGGCCCGCTCTACACGAGGGGAGCAGTAACATCTCTGCTGCGTCTCCATCCCCCCCAGTGGACCGGAACCGCAGCGTTGGCCATATATAGCCGAACACCACTGGTGGCGTCACAAACTTATTCTCCTACAAACTACCCCCACCATCATCTTTGACAATTTTATTGGACTCCCAGGGCCACGGACCGGGTCACTGCTGCTGTGACTTCCCCTTTAAGAACTGCCTGGCCCGGTACCAAGTACCCCACAGCCCTGGTGGGTTGCTGCAACTTGGCGTCATGAACAGGATCTCGTAGCCCGACATTATCAGGTACTGTGTGCCAGAGACTTTATTGAACTTTCAAATCGCCGCCACCGGCTTGAAGACCGGAAGTAGCTCAAACCAGCCCGACGGGGAGCAGCTGCTGACCACGGAAAAGGTAAATAGAGCCTGGCTGAGGTTCATTAAGGGGGAAAAAAATGCCCAACCCGGGAGGAGATCCAGCTGCGGTCGCAGCCGAAGCCCTCATAGTGCAGCAAGATCCAGTGGCGGCCGCAGCCTTCATAATGCCGCTCTCAAAGCCGTACATACCAGGCGCGGCTTGGTTACCGCAGTACTCGAAAGTCGCACACCCTGAGTGATTTCAAGGAGAGACTGTAGTTTGTTCAAAGTGTGCCCCCCGTCTAAGAGTCAAAAAGACAGCATCCTCATTGGCCAGTTAACTGATGCAGCCCAGAGGGAAGTAAAGTATTGGTCTGACACTGATAAAGGAACTGTCAAACTAATCTTGGCCAGGCTGAAGGACACCTTTGACACCCGCATTGCAGCAGAGATAAAAATGAGATTCTTCGGATGCAAACAAAGGGTGCAGGACAGTATATGGGACTATGCCCTTAACTTTCAAGAGGCTACCAGCCGTAAAGCAGGTTGACCCTGACAGCGTGCAAGATGAGGATTGATTGCTAACGGAGCAGTTTATAGAGGGACTCCAGTGTAACAATCAAAGGACACCGTTGCTCATAATGGCCCTACAAAATCCTGAACTGGACTTTGCACACTTTAAGGATAGGGCCATCCTGGTGCTTTGTGAACCAAATCCTAGCGGCACAGAGCCCTCTAAGCACCCAGCAATTACATACCAGCAGGAGGCAGCATCCTTTCCCCAGCCCCCTAGTGAGACCGACACGCCAGCCCAAGATGACTCTTCTGCAGACCTAAGTCTCCAGGTCAAGGAACTGACCAAATGTGTGGCTGCACTCACAAAAACTGTGCAATCCATGCAAGTGGCTCCAAAAAAGAAGATCCAGCTAGCCTCCAGTTCAGATGACGTCCTGTGGCGACAGTAGAGGAGAATTCCACCGACCAGAGGGAGAGACAGCGATCATTACGACAAGAACGGACAGCCCATCCGTCGCCGCTGCAACCATGTGGGACACATCACAACATTCTGTTATTTAAACAAGCAACACCTGGGGCAAAGGGCCAACCCCCAGGAGTAAGATGTCCAGGCCCAAAAAGTTGGCGAGATAAGTACGTGGGAGGGTGGCCGGTCCTGCCCGTCGTGATTAATGGCTTCCCGATGAACGCCTTACTGGACACCGGCTCCCAGGTGACAACAATGCCATATGTCCTCTTTAAGCGGTACTGGGCTGTTTCAGACATTACTCGCAGCCCAGATGAACACCTTGCTATCTTTGCCAGCAATGGTCAGCCCTTGCCTCAGATGGGGTTTAAAGAGGTGACCATTAGGATTGGCCGAATAGAATTGCAGTCGCAAGATTTGATTATAGTTGATATTGACAAACGAGAATGCCATCCTATGATTACTTTAGGCACCAATGTAATAGAAAATTGTCTTGCAGAAATTATTGTTTTGTTACAACAGGTAGCCGAGACCGCCAGCTCCAGTCAGCAGCGGGTCCTGCAAAAGGAGATCAGAGCCCTGATGCAGAGACAACAGGTAGAGCTGTCTGGAGGAGAAATCGGCAGTGTCAGAGTAAGTGATCCATTCCCCATTGCAGTACCCCCCAGGAGTGAAATGTTAATTTGGTGTCGGGCAGCAATAGGCCTCAGGGGTCAAGATTACCAAGCCCTGGTAGAACCCATGTACTTTGAGAGTAGGCCAACTATCCTGACAGCCAAAGGGGTAGTTGATGTTCGCAAGGGGAAAGTACCAGTACGCATCTTGAATTATGGGGAGAAAGAAGTCTTATTTACCCCGGTATGGTACCCTTGCTAAGCTGTTCACTGTCATTAACAATGCAATAGAGGCAGCGTAAACCCTTGCTTCCATCCGACCAGGTGGAGGTCAAGGGCTCTGAAGGGCAGCTGGAGGATTGGTGTCAGCTACATGTAGGCACTGACTCCACCCCTTAGCACCAAAAGCATGGGGCTTACCGGATGGCTCGAGAATTTGAACGGGTCTTCAGCAAACATCCTCTAGACTTTGGGCAGGCAAAAGGGGTCCAACACCATATCCCCGGATTGACAGCATTACACATAAGGACGCTTACCCATTACCTAGAATTGAGGAATCATTATCTGCACTGAGAACCCCTATTTCTCTACTTTGGATCTCACCAGTGGGTATTGGCAGTTTCCCGTGGCAGAGTTAGACAAAGAGAAGACAGCGTTTACGACACCAATGGGACTCTGCGAGATCAACTACATGCCATTTGGGCTCTGCAGTGCATCGGGGACGTTTCAGCGGTTACTGGAATGCTGCCTTGGACATAAAAACTTTGAAACTGTTCTGCTGTACCTGGATGACATCGTCTTCTCCAAAACCTACGAAGACTTGAAGCACCTGTCCGAGGTATTCGAAGCCCTGTCCAACTTTGGTTTGAAAGTAAAGCCGTCCAAATGTCACCTTTTGAAGTCCAAGGTGCAGTACCTAGGCCATATGGTAAGCGCGGAAGGTGTGGCACCAGACCCTGACAAAGTCACCGTTATCCAGGACTGGAAAAGACCCAGCACCATTCATGAAGTAAGGCAGTTTCTTGGGTTGGTAGGCTACTACCGGAGATTCATCAAGGACTTCACCAAAATAGCCGCACCCTTGCAAGATCTTCTAGTGGGCCAATCCAAGAAGGCCAAGAACAAGAGTCTTCCATTCGATTGGAACAAAAAGATAGAAGGGTCCTTCATCAGGTTGAAATTGGCCCTGACGGGAGATGAAATCCTGGCCTACCCTGATTATGACCAACTATTTATACTTTACACTGACGCCAGCAACGTGGGATTGGGAGCAGTGCTATCACAAATGCAAAAAGGCAGAGAAAGAGTGATTGCCTACGCCAGCAGGAAGCTTCGTCCCACTGAAAGGAGCCCCGACAACTACAGTTCCTTTAAACTGGAGTTACTCGCCATAGTCTGGGCGGTAATGGAGCGCTTCAAGCACTACCTGGCTTCAGCAAAGTTTACCATCTATACGGACAATAATCCGCTAACCCACCTTGAAATGGCGAAGCTGGGTGCATTACAGCAGCGATGGATGGCCCAGATGTCCAACTGCGAGTTTACCATCAATACCGAGCAGGACATAAGAATGCTAATGCCGATGCACTCTCCAGGATGCCCAATTCACCAAATGGGGGAGAAGATCCAGGAGAACTCGAAGAAATTGAGTTACCAGCATTCCACCGCCCAATTGCAGCCCAACACTCCCAAGGGGTGAAGAACAAGCGCTATATTGTATGAGAGGCCACGTTGAACCCATTGCCCCATTATGAGTGGGCAGAGACGCAAGATAGTGACCCAGCCGTTCGCCTAGTAAAGGAGTTGCTGACACAAGCTAATTCACACCCTGGTCCAGATGCTCCACAGGAAGCACAGCAGTTGTGGAAGGAGAGGGGCAAGCTGTTCATCTATGAGGATAAGCTGTGTCGGAGGAACATCAACTCGCGCACCAACTAACTGGTCTGGCAGGTGGTATTCCCGAAGTGGGATGCGCCAATGGTCTTGGAGGCGTACCACGATGGAGCAGGACACTTTGGGTGGAAGAAGTTAGAGGTCCTACTTCATGAAAGATTCTACTGGGTTGGCATGAGGAGAGTCATTGAGAAGTGGTGCCAAGAATGTGACCCATGCAACTTGCCCAGGAAAGACCGTAACAGCCCACGAGCCCTATTACACTCGATCATCACGGAGCAGCCGCTTGAACTGGTAGCTTTGGATCACGTGAAGTTGACTCTGAGTAGGACTGGCTACACCTACGCTCTGACTATCATTGACCATTACTCCAGGTTCTTGGTAGTCGTGCCCGTCAAAGACCAAACAGCGAAGACTGCAGCCAAGGCATTTTAACAACAATGTATAAAGAAGTAAAGGGTATTAACCCTATGCCAGCTCACGAACCACCACCGGAGCACGAGACTGAAAGTCTGGACCAAGACATGCAGCAGCAGAGAAAAAGAAGGGAGCAGTCCAGCTTCTGTAGAAAGTGCAATTCTTTATTCAATCCAAAAATAAAATCGTCACACAACAGTGTCCTCCAGATGCAAAAGGCAGAGAGTATGCAGTACCAGCTGTACCAGCAACGCGTTTCGACCTTAGATGGTCTTTGTCAAAGCTGAAAATGAATTACCCGCCTACATTTTTAAAGCTATCTGAGACTCATGGGTGAGCTGCTGAAACGTCATATAATTAGAAACAGATGTTTCCTGATTTAACCCTCAGGTGTTTAAGCAGAAGTTCTGCATATATACATTTCAACAGAAACACTTATGACATCTAGTATACAATAATTATACATTTGAGTGCTTAAAATTATTAACAGTGCACATAAAACAGTAACATATATTAAAAACATAAAACATTATAATTTCAAGTGATATTCTTTCCTCATCATTTCTTTTATCTTTACTTTGTGGTGACTTTCTGGAGACTTTTAGTGTCCTACTGATGTAATTTCTTCACATTTATTCAGCGATAATATATCCAGAAAAAAAGGAGAGGTTTTTCTTAATTCGATCATATTCTGTATATATGACAATAAATCTCATTCTTTTTGCATCTGGAGGACACCGTTATGTGATGATTTTATTTTTGGATTGAATAAAGAATTGCACTTTCTACAGAAGCTGGACTGCTCCCTTCATTTTCTCTGGATTTTAACAACACTTTTGTGGACCGCACAGTTACCCTGAACAAGTTCTCACCGACCAAGGTCCAGCCTTTGAGGCAGAAGTGTTCCAGGAGTTTTGTAACATGTACGGTTGCAAGAAAATCAGGATGCCGCCGTACCATCCACAAACAAATGGCATGTGTGAGAAGATGAACCATGTGGTAATTGATCTATTGAAGACCTTACCTCTGAAAGAGAGAAATCTATGGCCAGAGAAGTTGCCGGATCTGGTAGATCTATACAACCATATCCCAGAAAACTACACCAACTGCACCCCAGCCTACCTGATGAGGGCAAGAACTGGAAAGTTACCCATTCATTTGGACATGGGAGTCTTAACACCTGAGTTGACATCACCAGATACAGACTGGGATACAGACAGAGCGGCAGCAATAATACCGTAAAGTGCAAGAATGTGTAGAGAAAAGTTTGTCCCAAGCAAGACAGTGGCAGGAACGAAATTATAATCAGCATGCACCTGCAGTTCCCTTCTCACCTGGAGAACAGATACTCAAAAGAAAAAGACGAATTCACAAATTAAATGACCAGTGGGAGGCTGAGCCATACACCGTTTTTCCACCAAACTTTGATAACACCAAGGTGTGCCTCATCAGTAAAGATGGAGTAGAAACCTCAGGGACAGTGTCAAGGGATCATCTAAAACCATGCCCTGACCAATTAAAGGAAAGGTTTGAAGACCCAAACAGTCCTCAGCCCATAGAAAAATGGAGAAAAAGGTCAGCACAGTACTCGGCGAGTTACCTCCAAATTGGACAAGAGTGAACCAGGCCATAGTTGCGCCCGTCTTGATCTTTCCCCAACCAGTAGTGCCAGAAGGAGAAACAACTCTAGATCAGCCTGAAGACCAGCGGTCTCCAGTAACAGATGCCACATCTGCAGTGGAAAGCGGAAATCTGCCCCCTGCTAGCGGTGAATCTGTCAGACCCATGGTGAGTCTTAAGAAGTTGCAGACTGTTGCCCAGTTTACCAGTAAGATGCAGGCCTACCAGCTGCACAGACACTAGTAGATCCACAACATTAACAACAAACACACTAGACCAGGCTAGGTCATTAGAGATACCAGTACTGCTTAGATCCACCCGTAGTACAAGAGGTTAGATCTCAGTCAGGTATAGGGAATAAAATGTATAATAAGTTAGTAATGTATAGTTGCAACCGTTTAAGCATGAGAGCCTACAGAGACTTACTGTATGAACTTTTAAATATTCGTATTAACCTGTTGATGGACAGTTCTGCCACAGGACTATGTGTGGCCAGGATCTTACTTGTAAATATTTACCCTGACTTATCCTTGAAAATAAGCCGCCGGTGTGGCCGAAAACCAGGCCCACCTACAGAAAGTCCTGTAGCCACGCCCAGGGTCGAAGCACACAAAATGGGCTAAGGCGGTTATCACCAACCAAACTCCAGGTACACGGACAAAGACAATTCCTGGATGGCAGCGTGAGGACTAGGTGCTGTAATAACTGTTATTGTTTTTCTTTTTGTTTTTTTTTTAATTTTTAGATTTTTAAGGTTTTGCAGCCTTTCATTTATTGGTGTTATTAACCGTTCTTGTTCTGTTTTCTCAGTCCGGGACATACTGAAGTTAACTAGGGG
Organism: Oophaga pumilio; assembly: GCA_009801035.1. Taxonomy (NCBI): domain Eukaryota; kingdom Metazoa; phylum Chordata; class Amphibia; order Anura; family Dendrobatidae; genus Oophaga; species Oophaga pumilio. Next base: position 20,425 of record VIAB01040396.1, read on the forward strand.
GGAATGTGGCACTCTACAGTCTTGTTGCCACGGTGACATTGCCTCCCTCTACAGGGTGGTGATGTCATGCCTGGAAGCAGGAAGAGGTCCCCATGCGAGGTTTTACACAGCATTCAACACTTATTCTAACGCCAGACCAAAAGGGGCGGAGCTTAAGGGAGTGACAGTTGGTGGGAGGAGTTCTGGAAAGAGTCAGTTGGTCTGAGGAGAGGGAATAGAGAGGAGCGGAGACAAGGGCTCTGGGGAATTTCAGCTGCGTCAGAGCTGATCACGGAATGGAGCGCTGATAAAAAGGACGCCAGTGTCCTGGGCTGTGCGGGTGCTGTACACCCCCACAGCCGAATCTGGAGTTCAGGGGATTGCAAGCTCCCTGAACACACCGAACACCTGGAGGCAACCCAGCAGACCAAGAGCCCAGGGCTGCCAGCGAACAGACAGTGCCTGTGATATGCTCACGCTGTTTGCCATACAGGTTAAAGCCAACACGCAGGAGAGGGTCGCAGCTTAGCTACAGGCAGCAGGGACCAGAAAAGAGAGTGCAGCAGGAAGGCCTCTAACCCCTCCTGGGAGGGTGGATCCCCTGAATGCTTTCAGGCGAGCCGGATTCCTGCTGTCATCTGTAACTAGTACCCTGGATTGCATTTTCACCTACCAAGAAGTAAAAGGTAAAGAAAACTGTACTTTTCTGTGTCCCTTGCTTATTCTCTGCACTTAAACGTTCACCACCACCTGAACAAACTGCCATATCTGCCCTGGCGCCTGCTCTACCCGTGGGGAGCAGTAACATCTCTGTTGCGTCCCCATACGCCCCAGTGGACCTGAACCGCAGCGTCGGCCATATATAGCCGAACACCATGGGTGGCGTCACAAATTTAATCCCCTACAAACTACCCCCACCATCATCTTTGACAATTTTATTGGACGCCCCGGGTCACTGCTGCTGTGACTTCCCCTTTAAGAACTGCACACATACACTCATATAATTGTTAATCAAAACCATATA
>VIAB01040405.1:8366-22537 GCA_009801035.1 Oophaga pumilio
TTAACGTGCAAACCACCCTTGGGGGTGAAGGGGTTAATCATGATATCATATAAATGAATAAAATTTGATCTTCACGGAATCAGTTGAGCTAGACATTTCTTTTTTCCTCCTACTTATATATATACCTGTCTGTGTTCATCATCTCATGAAATACATTTACTTTTGACCAGCTTGCTTTTTCTGAAATTGTCTGCGTCGCCGACGACCAATGTGCAAAAATTTTGCACGGGCCAATCTAGTATATTTTAAAACTGTCAGGGAAAAATGTTTACCTTACTGAAAGAATCGGCTGTGATCCCATGTTATCCTGTCTGTAGTCCCTTTTGCTTCTTCCCCTGCCCAGGAGATGTGGTATGATCAGACCATGTTCCTGCACAGTCAGATGCAGCCATTGCACAGTACACAGCAGGGACACATTTATAAGATTGTCTCAGCACATGAACATTGTTTTACACATTTAGTTGTGGGTCTTATTGTTATTATTTCAAGATCTATTAATAAAAATATATTTTGTTCATGAGACAACCCCTTTAAGTAGGACAGCATTATTGATTGCTTCGTAAAAGTACTCTCCTTGTCAAATGTATTCCTACTATACACTATTAAAAATTGCAATATATAAAGACAGTATGAACAAATATTTTTAATTATTTTATTATACACTCAAACTACTTACACAGCATTAACATAATCATCATGGATCTCCTGATCATATGCTACAAAGTTAGGCCAAAAATTAGCAAACTGAACAAATAAAATACAAAAATTTCCAAAATCTTCCTCTAATAATAATTTTCTGTGAAATTAGTTCATTATATATGTCACACTAACAATAAAAAGGATACTTTTATTATCAGTTGTATACTGATAATTTTAAGACTATAAATTTTACACTGGTGTAAATTTGATATCAGGTCGTGAAGGTTATGTAAAAGCACTAACACAGACAACTGAAAAGAATTTGGAAAACACATATCTTTGAATTCACAGGGGAAGTCTGTGATGAGATGCTATTGCCTGGTGCTCTTGATTTAAGCCATCTCGCATCTATATATAACAAGTCTCTGAATTTCTCTTCTCAATCCTGATTAACCAAACAAAAATAAATTCTTCCTGCTTTTGGTCTTTTGCTCAGTGTGCTCCTGTGGGCATTGTTCTCCTTGGATTCTACAGATTGCACTGTGCTTGTCACTGTTCCTGAGCTGAAGCTGTTATTGTGTTCCTCAATGTTTATCACAGTGTTGTCTTTCCTTGTTGATGGCTATCTACTACTAATCACTGATCTTGGCTTGTATGTTCAATGTGAAATTGTGCTCCTTCCCTTGACCCTGGCTTGTCCTTTATTACAGCTGTGTCTTAATTATTTTGCATCTTGGCCTGTCTTTATTTTTTTCATAAATGCAACATAGTAAAGTAACAGTAGCCTTAAGCTAAACTGATGACTTGATTAGTTTGTTTGAGTAGATTTATTCACCAGAAAATGATAAGCATTCCAATGTAACTAAATTACTGAGAAAAAATTCAAATATTCCTGAAATATGCAGTATATATTGTTTAGTTTCTGTTATTCTCCGTAATATGTTCAGGATCATTTGTTTTCCACATTGTGCATAGCAGAACAAGTTCTAGTGCGACTTACTAAAACATCTTGACATTTGACTTTTAATGGATAACGTGCATAGCACCTTCTGCAGCTTTAATCGAAAATGTATTGGATCGTTGTGGCAAATAAGTAAATGCGCCACATACATCTGATAAACTATTCTATGTCTATTGCAGGTGATGCATGACAGGTTTTCTCTTTGGTCTTCTTTTAATCCCTGTGTGTTGAATAGTCCAGGCCTGCAGGGAAGTGAGAGAGATGTTGTCAAATGTTTCAGGGATTTAAAGAACAATAAAGCATCATTCACAAATCCTTGAGGCTTTGCATAAGACATAACACAGTATAAGAGGAAAGCAGTAATATACTTGCATGTAATCGTTTTATGTTGTACTGTGAATTTCCATTAAAGGGAATCTGTCAGTAACATTTGCTCTAAGCAAGCAGAGGTAGTCCAAGATAGGCCAGTGCAAAATCTTTCCAAGGACATATTTTTTCTTCTTTCTGGTGTCCATAGTGTATTGCGATGGCATTCTTTGCAAGAAGCTGCTCTTGTTAGGTGTCTCTTGCAGGGACGCCGGTGTGTGCACTCACCAGTCCACGCTCCCTTCGCATTTGATTCATCCTAGGTCCTGCGCACAGCATGCATGCCTCCTGGGAATGTGCTTAGGACACTCACACTTTACCAAACTCTTAAAGGGCCAGCACATGTGTTGCTAAAACTACCCCAGCCAATAGCTGGGAGATGTCTGGTATGTATGGAATCCTCCCCTATTGCGAGGTGCCTTAGCAACATTAGTGATTCAGTGTGTATCTTGTTAACTAATTATTAGGTCTCCGTACCCACGAACTCTGATCCTGTCTGCCCTGTCTACTCCTGTTTCAGTCTGTCCCGCTTAACACATACCCAAATCCATTCTGCCTGTGTGTAGTCGCGATCCTGATCCATCTGACCCGCACTGGTGCCGCTATCCTCACCTACCTAGGCTGAACCAGCACATGTGAAGCCATATCCATGATCCCTTATCTATGGGTATTCCGTGTTCTTATACCAGTCCTACATGTGCCCAATCCAACACCGGTCTTCCAGCTGTACCATCCTGTTAACCAGTTCCTGGCCAGTCCTGCCTCCCTGTCCTCTTTGGGGGTCAGCTGCCACAACTCCGTGGGTCAATCCTGGAGTAGCAACTGGTGTTCACCTGAAGCCAAGTCTAGCCCTACCATCAGGGGCTTTGGTTAAGAGTCAGATAGTCACGCTCATCCAGGCTCTCCCTGTACCATGTCACAGTGGTTCCACAACCACGTGCTTAACAGTTTGATAAGGCCATGGAACCCACTGACTCTCATACCCCACCAGTCTTGGACTTGTAACATGAGATGACCCATCAGAGAGATCAGCAAGACAAGATTCTTTCTTACCTGTGGACTGTTAACACCGGCCTAGATGCTCTGACTTCAGCCATTGCATCTGCTCCGGTTCAAGTTGCGGCAACCTCGGCAGTGACCATTCAATCTGCAAGTCATGCTTCAAGTCCTAGACCACATCTGTCTACACCAACACGTTTTCATGGTGATCTGAAGTAATGCTGAGATTTAACCCTAGGATGCCAAGCACGGGCCATTTAGGCCGTATAGCTTACTTTTTTTATATCTTCTGCAAGATTACCTACCATATATACTCGAGTATAAGCCGACCCGAGTATAAGCTGAGGCCCCTAATTTTGCCACAAATTGGAAAACTTATTCACTCGAGTATAAGCCTAGGTTGGGAAATGCAGCAGCTACAGGTAAATTTCAAAAATAAAAATAGATACCAATAAAAGTAAAATTAATTGAGACATCAGTAAGTTAAATATCCATATTGAATCAGGAGCCCCATATAATGCTCCATACAGTTCATAATGGGCCCCATAAGATGCTCCATACAAAAAAATATGCTCCATATAATGCTGCACAAAAGTTAATAATGGCCACATAAGATGCTCCATATTAAAATATGCCCCATATAATGCTGCATAAAAGGTTAATGATGGCCCCATAAGATGCTCCACAGAATAATATGCCCCATATGCTGCCACATAAAGGTTGATGGGCCCATAAAATGCTCCATAGATATATATGCCCCATATGATGCCCCATAAGATGCTCCATAAATATATATGCCCCATATGCTGCTCCATGAAAGTTGATGGCCCATAAGATGCTCCATAGATATTTATATGCCCCATATGGTGCTGCTGCTGCGATTAAAAAAAATGACATACTCACCTATCATCCCTGGGGTCCAGGTGCCAGTGTCCTGAGCAGGTGGGGACACCGGCATGCTATGGGGGCCAGTTGCCCGTGTTGCCACTGGATCAGGGCCCCGGCACTTGCAATATTCACCTGTCCCTGTTCCACTGCTGCACGCTGCTCTGTCTTCTGGGTCCCTGTAGCGACTGTTCAGGCAGAGAGCGTGCACTAACCATGTCATCGTGCCCTCTAACCTGAACATCACAGCCACAGGACACGGAAGATAGCGGAGCTTGGCGGTGGAATGGGGACAGGTGAATATCGCATGGCTCTCCCCGTCATACTCATGCCCTCCTGGCGCGGTCTCTGCACTTCTTGCTTCTCAGATGGTCTCCGGCACCGGCAGCCCCTTCCAGTGTTCAGCAGTCACGTGGTACCACTCATTAAAGTAATGAATATGCAATGCTCTCCACGCCTATGGGAGTGGAGACGCCTGAATATTCATTACTTTAATGAGCGGTACCACGTGACCTCCGAACACAGGAAGAACTGCGGCGCCTGAGACTATCTGAGAAGCAGGGAAGTGCACAGACCACACCAGTACGGGTTGAGCATGATCTGACAAGTGCCGGCTCCTGCGCTCCCCCTCCTCCATCCACCCCCTGGGACAATGACTTGAGTATAAGCCGAGAGGGGCACTCTCAGCCTAAAAAAATGAAAAACGGGCTGAAAATCTCTGCTTATACTTGAGTATATACAATAACTTAGAATTTTGAAACTCTAGGTATTCCTCAGATTTGTAGTTTTTTGTAATTTCTAGCTGTTTATATAGTTTTATGTGTTAGGGTTCGAGTTCCCGCTGCTGCACAAGGGGAGTCTCGAACCAGTCCCGCTGCAGTCTCCCATTCATCTCCGGCCGCAGTGGAGCCTGCTCAGCAGAGACGTCAGTCCAAGCGTCTTGCCCACTCCACTACTGTGCAGTGACTTGCTGCTGCCTTTCCTGGATCTGCTATTATAGCCAGTGTTGGAGCAGACGTCTTTGGAACAAGGTCCTGCGTTTTCTCTTCTGAGCATGCCCAGAGTGAGATCTCTCATTGGAGATCAGGGGTCACATGCTCAGGTACTGCAGCGGCTCCTATTGGTCCGCCAGGAAGGCGCTGCGATTACTGATGTTCGGGAACAAGTTTCATTGGTCCTGGTTTCTGGCAGGTCCTGTAGCTGTTGCTATAAAAGGGTAGCATGGCTGGGCCGCCATGCACTAATATCAACCATTGTATGCTATGCGCCAGTGTCGTCATGTGTGTGTGTGGTTAGGGACCCGGCTGAAATAAGCCACTAGAATACCGACTTAATCGATGAAGAGTTTGGTGTGCTAGCTGGTCAGGGTCGGCGTCCTAGATGCCCTAGATTACTGGCATAACCGGTGAGGAGTTTTGATTGCCGTATTCAGGGTCTGGCGTTCAGACGCCATACATTGCGGGTGACTCCCGCGAGGACATTAGCACATGATCACGCTTTATGTACGCTTAGCACTTAACTGTGTACCTGAGAGCCTGACAGGACACAGCACTTTTTCTCAGCGGCCCTGTGACGTAACAGGGTTCGCTTTCAATGCTAGACAGCGCCCTAGCGTGTTTTCTTTGCGACTCAGTTCTGTTTAGTGAGTTCGCACACATCGCCATATAGTGCTGCGGCTCTCCTTCTAGCGGCTCTGTGGAATAACAGAGTTCGCACTTATTGCCACAGCGCGTTACGGCGTTTATGTTGGCGACTCTGCGGGATAACAGAGTTTGCTTCTTACGCCATTTTACTAGCAGCAGGCTCCGCCTGCACGGTGGACCCCAGGCTGCGAACGCACCTCTCCACATCTTACATTTGGTGCGTTCCGCAGACCCTAACATTATGTGATAGGCTTTTTTTAAAAAAATGCTTTTTTGGAAAACCACATATTTCCATGACATGGGCCTTTTAGGCTCACACTATGTTTATCATATGCTCATCAGTTTTTGTGTCATTCTATTGCAGGTAACAAGTTGCTGTGCTATTGTAATCATTGTTTTTTTCTTCTTCGCTTTAACTTTTTAGTTTACTGACAACTAAGTCATAAACAATGGCACAGTTTATCTACTGTGGAAAAGTAGTTGGCGCACCAATGCAGTAAGACCTATGCAGATTCTGAATTTTAAAAAAAAAATTTCTATAACTATTTACAATTCTGGTATAAAAATAACAATGGAAAATTACTTCACTAATGTTGAACTGCTCAATTGTTTTGCTTAGAAAAAATATTACAGTTGTTGGTACCATGAAGCCATATGGGCGAGAAATTCCTCCGGTGATGAAGCACAATCCACAGCGAGCACTTTATGATAGTATGTTTGGTTACAGCAACAAATCAACAATGGTGTCTTACAAAGCTAAGAAGGATGATACCATTTTAAAAACGGCACCCCTCAACATGTTCAAGTGCTTTCAGGTATTTTATTAACCCTTCAGTTGCTTTTCAGGAACTAATGCAAAGTGACATGACAGGGTTGAAAAAATGCATTTTTGCCACCTAAAATGTTTCTAGCTTCTGAATAGGCCACTGTAGCTGGCAGAATCTAAGGCCATTTTTTGGCCATAAATTGTCATGTCAAACACCAGGACCTCATGATCAAGATCTCTTGGTGCTGATGGGGTTAAAGAGGAATCCCCACACACTCTGTTAACAATCTAGATGCTGTAGTCATTTTTGACAGCAGCATTTAAGAGGTTAAACGGCCATGGTGGGTGCCAACACTGATCATGGCTGATGCAGCAAGTTGTCAGCTGTAGTGTACAGCTGCTAGCTGCTGGATTGTCATCCGTAGGGGGATGCTACTTTCTCATATCGAAGGTCAGATTTAAGTCATCTTGGTGGTCACTAAGGGGTTAATACCCATCTTAACAATTACAATTTTCTGTGTTTTTCATATTTTACTTGATAATTTTTAAATAATCTTGTAATATGATTAAAAAGTTATATATTTCAATTCAGGAATATGAATTGCACATGGGTTTAAAAGGCCCATGTGTCACGCACAGTGTGGGAAGATTAAGTGCAACACGAAGGGATGAGGGGGAAGAAGCCCAGACACTATGGAAAGTGTTGACCCCTAGATCTAGATCTGGTAACACTGTACCTGCCCTACTGTCCCTAAACGGGTTCCTCACCAATCGGCGAGCAGGAAATTTAAACCCTGTATCTCCATAGAGCTAAGCCCTGGATAGGGAGGGGGTGGAATGAGCACTGATCAGTCCCGACTGTAATTTATGGACAAAAAGGTAAACAGACAAGGGGAATGAACTTAGCTTGAGCAGACTCAGAGAGGTAACACCAAAAATCCTCAAACAGCTCCAGAGAGGAAGATAGCCAACTGAAATAGCTTCAAGCCTTCACAAGGGAAAAATTTGTCACTTGCGATTCTCTGCAGTACACTGGGGATATATAAACCCCCAATTCCATGTGTATCAACTAGAGCCATAGGGAGGTTGCCACTGAGTCCAAGAGTCAGAAGGACTAAGGAGGCATCTGTAATGCCAAACGCAGAGACTTTCTGCAGCCAGATGCAGAATGACAGTCTGTTGCAACTGACACACCCATCGCACCATTTTATGTGAAAACATAAATTTCTAATATTATTCATAGTAGGGTTAATCAACCAGTGCTCACTGTACTTTGAACCGCTGGACCACCAGTTTTCCTCTAATCGGGCGAAGGTAGCTTTTCTAATGTCTCATCTTGGAGGAGAGGCCCTGACATGGCTCAATTTCCTGTGGGAAAGAGCAGATTCAATAATCTCAGACCTGCAAACCTTCCTGGTGGTGTTTTGCAAAGTATTTCACCAATCAGGCCATGTTTCTTCTGCTGCCTCATCCCTTCTCAGACTATGTCAGGCAAGTCTGTCTGAAGGTCAGTACGCAGTCCATTTATGCACCCTGGATTCTGAACTTGGATGGAACAGCAAGGTACTGGTAGCCGCATTCTGGGAGGGATTGTCCAGAAGAATTAAGGATGAGCTAGCAGGCTGAGACATTCCTATAACACTGGATCTCCTGTTTCCCTGGCGATCCAAATTGACCTCCGGTTCCAGGAGCACTCCCGAGAATTGGTGCGTGAAAGAAAACTGCTTAGTCTGGCTCTAGAGTTTCCAAAGGTTGCTCCTTCCTCAGCCTGCCATGTATCCAGCATCTTTTGAATCTATGCATGTCATGGGTCTGGCTGAGCAATGGCAGGAGATCCGTCGAGTCAAGGGCTTGTGCTTCTATTGTGGAGAAACCGGTCATCTCATTTGCTCTTCTCCCATAAAACCTGAAAGCTTCAATGCCTACCCTGAGAGCAATTCCTCTCCATTGATCTTGACCATATCTGTGACTTGCGGAGGCTCCCGGTTCATTGAGGCAGTGTATCTAGATTCAAGTTTGGCAGGGAATTTCATGCAGCAAGCAGTGGTATATTTCTAACAGATCCCTGTTTGACCACTGCAAGATCCTTTGCTGGTGTCATCTGTATACAGGAAATCCCAATCTAAAGCCGTTTGACTATAGATCGAACAAATAGAGCTCCAGATAGGAATGCTGCGCTCTGAGAAGATCGCCTTCTACGTGCTTCCTAGCCTTTCTCATCCACTTCTTCTGGGCCTTCTGTGGCTTCACATGCATGAACCTATCCTAGACTGGAGAGCTGCTTTATTGGAGTCAGTCGTGTCATGAGAAGTAATTAGGAAAAATGGCACTTATAGAATTCTGGTGGTGCACAAGTAGGATGACCAAATCCATCAGCTGTGATGTAAAAATACTTGGCACTCATATAGGTGTGTTCAAGAACTTATTTATTAGATGAAGAAATTCCAGAAAAATTAGATTTTTTTGGTCAATACCTGACCTTCATCAGTCATCTGGATAGAGATCTGTATGGCAGCGGGCTGTGTGAAGGTCTGCAGTGTCCACTGCTAAGACAGGAAATACTCCTGTCTTAGCAGTGTCTTATAGGGGTCTTAATCATATCACGTTTAAGAATAAGTATCCTTTGCCATTGATTTCAGGGCTGTTTGACTGGCCTAGAGATGCTAGGATCTTTATTCAATTGGATCTGAGTGGAGCATACAATCTTATCTGGATATGTTGAGGTGATGAATGGAAGACAGCTTTCAACACCCGGAACGGTCATTATGAATACTACAATGCCAGATCTGTCTTCCAACAATGTGGGAACAAATTCTTTTGAGATCTTTCCTACATATGTTGTGGTTTATCTGGATTATATCTTGATCTTCTCTGCAGACCTGCCCTCTCATAGGCAGATTGACCATCAAGTTCTGCAACAACTAAGAGAGAATCACCTGGAAGCTAAATTTGAGGAATGTGTCTTTGAACAATCTTCTCTCCCTTTCCTAGCTTATATAATCTCAGAGACATGAATGGAGAACGTGTCTTCCATCCTTGAGTGGCGGCATCCTGATAGTGTTAAAGCTATCCAGAGAATCCTGGGATTTTCAAACTCCTACCTGCAATTCATTTCTCATCAAGGACCGCTCTCATCTCCACCATGATCTGTAAGGGTGCCCATCTGAAGGAATGGACTCCAGAAACAGAGCATGCTTTTCTCTTCCTAAAGCAGGCCTTTTCCTACGCTCTAGTATTACCTAGACCAGACGTGAACAAACCGTTCTTTCTAGAGGTAGACGCCTCATCTTCTGGGGCAGGAGACATTGTTACCTAGAAGTCTACATCTGGCTGTATGTTGATATGTGGTTTCTTCTCCAAGGTCTTCTCTGCACCAGAGTATGAGTACTCGATTGGTGATCAAGAAATGTTAGCAATTGAGATGGCATTTGATAAATGGTGGTACCTTCATGATTGAGCAGTCCATCCTGTCATCATTTATACCAACCACAAGAATCTGGCCTACCAGCTGTCCGAACACAAGTCAAGCTAGGTTGACCCATTCTGATATTGATCACCTTTGGCGCACCAGTAGTTGATGATCTTACTAAAGATTTCTCGAAGCTCTGGAAAAACACTAAAGTCACACTGGAAAGATTGTCTGAGCATATGAAAAAGAATTTGTACAAGAAATGCTTGGATGACCCTTTTTATTGTCCTGGAAATAAGGTGTTGGGCAAATTGATCTTTTGACCCTCTAGCTTCTAAAGTCCGAGTGCAATTGCAACACCTGCCCCTACTTAAGGTGCACCTCCTCTCTCTGGTACAAAGACACATGAACTTCCTGTGCCAACTTGCTGAATTCTGTATATAGCTCTGCAATCTCTGAGATCTAACCGCATGTTCACACATGTGCCAGTTTTATTCTGAAATATTGATGTCATTATATAGCAGAATTTAAAAAAATCACATTGCTGCAATCATTTTTTGTTCCAGTTATTATATGCTTATTTTTTCAATTATATTAATTAATAATACAGTTTTCTATAATGTTTTTTAATCAGGGCTTAATCACACATAACGGCTTAAATTCAGAAATGAGCAGATCTATCCACAAATGATCAAGTTCAAGCCAAATTTCCTGAAATTCACAATTTCAAATGAATTCGAGCATTTTGAGATTAAAATAAAAGCTTGCCTGGCACCATTTCACACACTGAAAAGGTATCACAGAGCAGGATAACATAATTTTGCATCGCCATGTAAGCCTCTCTATTATGTCCTACATCTTACATATTATCACACCTTGTGTAGAGGTACCTGGGCCATCACAGATCACTGGTTCCCAGTAAAGCACATTTTGTATGGCAGTCTTTTTCTATTCCCACAATTACTGGGTATATCTCTCTCTCCTGTAGAGTGTAATCTCTTATAATTACCATGGTCTTTTCTTTCATTCTTTCTATCTTTCTTGTACTGATATTTGAGCAATTTATTGGCGGCAAATCAAATTTGGCGGAAAAATTTGACAAAGTTGGCAAATTTGAAAAGATCCACTCATCTTCACTTATTTTACAAAGCAGTACATTAAAATGATATGCAGAATATTTATTGAAAGCCATTGATTTGTGGGAGGTTCTATTAAGCTGTGATTTTATTATTTAATTGTTTTATTCTAATTACAAGGTAGTTGTGTATGTTATGAAACTTCTCAGACCTTGCTAATAATTTTGTACAACAAAATCAAACTCTTCATTTTTTAATTCAGCACTTACCATTCTGGCGTTGAGCTAAACATATGGCATGTCTTTTTCTCAGGTGTGTGAAGCATATGGTAATTAAATATTTATTCCTATTTATTGCATAATTATACTTAATACACCGTCATCAGAATTTCCAAAGCATTTAACAATTTAGAGAAATAATGACAGACAATGAATCCGACCTTCTCAGTTTTATGTTTAGCATTGTAAATAATGATCATTATATTTCTATTTATTGATAATGCAGCTATTCTTTAGGCTTCAAGGCAAATTTATTGGGACTATAGCAACTTAAGTTGTTAACTATTTGTTAACATTGTATGCAGTATTTATTTGCTTTGTATGGCAATGTTTGAGAAACACACTCATAATCATGATTAGAGATGAGAAGATCATTTAAAATTCTTAATTTGCCAGCTTTGTCAAGTTTTCCACACAAAAATTAGTTCATTGATAATTAATTTGTGTAGATCTTAGAACTGGAAGGGAGAATGAGAAGTGGGATATATGTGAACTGTCTAATCTGTTTACTTGAACAAATGTAAGTTGGAATCCAACTCTTTCCTACATAATGACAGTCATGTGCCTGACTGTGATCCACTAGGAGCCGCTGATCTCTGAAGACCAAGTGGCGCAATGATCACCAGTGCAAAGATATGAAAATCAACTTGATAAAATGGGATGTGATGTCATAGCTGTTGAGAATTATGAGTAAGCCCACTCAGCTGTGGAAAAAGGCATTAGCCTGATGTTTGATGCCTCACCGTTGTGGACACTAATAAATGTAAAAGTCATGTGCAAAAGCATTTTGGTTCAAAACACACCTGAATTCTGCCACTTTTGTTTAGTAAATTCCCACCCCTTTCACTATATCATCATTCCAAGATATAATGCAATAATGAGAAAAAACAATAATCATTAACTGAAGAGTGAAGACAATTATGTCATCAGCAGAAGTCAATGCCCCGACTCATTAAGACTGACAATTTTCTCACTGATCTTGATCGGGGGCATGGTGAAGTCATATGCTCCTGATTCATGAAGAGGAGCACACATCTTGATGAATCAGGAGTGTTTGACAAGCAGTGTGTGCTTCAATGTGCCATGCCGGGAATTTTAAAACAGTACTTGAGTGGAGTAAGATTCCTGTCTAAAGTAATGCTTATATTTTCATGAATTAACAGAGATATGATGTTACATCCTTCAACCGTGCCCCCATCATACTCCAGTACTACTCAGCTTCACCTATTTTGGCGTAGCTGAGAAAAAATTGCTGTGAAAACATGAAAAATCACAACATTTTTTCACAACTCTGAAATCTGGCCAAATTGCTGTGATGAATCAGGGCCTATGTGTGATGTAGCTACATATTTAAGAATGTTTTATCATTTATAATACACTAAAATATTTTTTCAAAAAATCGTGCATTATAAATTTCTTAAATAACCATCTGGTGAATTTTTGTAGGAAATGTAATAATTTCATATTTGTTATAGATAATTTTATATGATTTTATTTTGTAAACAATGTTAATTATACATTTTGCTTGAACAAATGAAGAATCACTCACCAACACTGCAAGCTCCAGGTATTGGTAGCTTCACAGGATGGAGGAAAACCACAGGATTTACAGACGATCAAACTATCCCACAATGAGGGCAGCATGAGGCACAGGTAGCTGTCCTCAGCTTACAGAAATGAAAGCAGTTACTCATAATCCAAAAGGAGAAGATATAGAGTGACACTAATTTTCTCCTTTTGGATTATACATTTTATTTGTCCAATAAATGGAAAATTACTTTTTATATTACCATATTTAAGCAATGTATTGGAATATTTTTATAGTATTTTCAATAAATATATTTTATAAACTTTTTTATAATAAAAAATATTGTGTGTTAACTGGTAACTGACATTTGTGATGGCATGTGTGATTTGTTACCAGAAAGCACAAACTTAAACTATACTTTGATTGATTTCCACATGCACTTAAATGGACAATCACATTTCAGTAGAGACCAACAAACCAGTTTTTCTCAGCCTGTGTCATTGATGGCCTTTGCTTATATAATGTATTAGATCTAATGACATACAGAGCAATTACTCCCATGTCAACAAGCCTTTCAAAAGCCCTGGTGTAATTGATGAGTTTTATTAGATTTCTGAAACTCATGGTAATAAATCTAGATTTAAACCATATATAATCATAACACATTTTGTAATATATATTTTTATAGTACGTAAATAACAATCTAAGTTATTTTGGATTTCAGCATGGCTCAGGTTAAATGAAACAGATCCAATTCTAGATTCTGCTAAATGAGTACTTCCCTAGTGAGTTCAATTTTCTATTGACACTATTAGTCTGTGCACCTGGAGTTATAGCACTGAGTTAAATTGCTTAATTAACATGGTGAACTTTGTTATTTTGTTTTGACAATAAATGATTGGCCTTGGTACCTGAGGCAAAAGGAGATAAACGGACTCTTGGTTTGCATAAAAAAGGCAGAACATTAAGCCTCTTCTACATATTATATTGCCAATGTTCATAGCCATCATTCTTAATTGAAATGGTTTGCCTTTTTAGTAAATTAACAGAAGTTAATAGAAACGTGAAATCAAAGAGCAGTTTACATAATGTAAATCTACATTTTAGTTGCATATAACATCATATTATTGGTCAATTTTTTTTAGTAAATTTTACAAATGTAACATAAAAGAACATTAGAAATGTAAAAAAGATTTCACAATCTTTTAAATTGTATTTGATTCTGAAAAAATATAAATATATCAAATGATGCAAAAAGTTTTTTTATATTTAGCAAAATATGTAAAAAGTTAAATTGACTAAAAATATCTAGATTGTATTTTTAAAAAATATTGTATACTTTATCCTGTAGTTGTCTATATCTAACAAATTCAGCTTTTGAAGAAATCAAACCAAATTCTCATACTTCACAGTTTACAATGATTCTCTTTTCAAAATCATTTTCTATCTTTTGCATGCATTTTTAATTTACAGACACTACATGTAAAGGCAACTGAAAATAAGATACAAAAGTGTCCACCCATACCATATTTTTTTAATATGTTTCCTTCTTTTCGAGAACTCAATAAAAATATAAGATTCATGATTAGTGTTGAGCGATACGATACCGCAAGTATCGGGT
>VIAB01040409.1:7811-22534 GCA_009801035.1 Oophaga pumilio
CTGTAAGTCCTGAAATGACAATTACAGTTCTACATAGAATTTTATGATAACCAACTGTCATCTCCTATCTCAGTGATGGGAAAATCTGTGTTTACTGAAGACAGATTTTACCCGTGAATTGAAAATTTTAAGAATGAAAGAGCAGTCCAGGAGGAGAAAGAAGCAGGGTTCTCTAATAAGGTATATTACAAAGTTTCATTTTTATACATATACCATGGATTTATGGAAAAAAGGACATAAAATAGTGGTGACTTTTCAAATGAAAATCTGAATACATGACCCATGTAGGTGTGTGAGCTAGTCTATGATAATAAAGGCAATTTGGGGTGTTTTACTGCTTCCCCTCATAATTTATTACAATACATATGTTTATATGTTTGCACATAACTTATAGTATTTTGTTATCTCTAATTGTCTACATTGTTTCTTTGACAGTTTTCCTGATTGCCATTAAAAGGAATCTATCAGAAACTTCTACTGCGCCCAAACCATTTAAATGTCCATGTAACCCTTTAAACGATGATCAGATTGGTTTCTCCATGCTCCAGAAGCGATAAATCGCCTTTTGAATTTCTACATATATACTTTATGTGTCTGGAAGTGGAGCGGGACATGATGATGCACTTACAGTTTCTCCTCAGCCACAGACTAGCTGTAGATGAGTGTATGAAAACTTAAGAGTTTCATAAAATAAACGCAGACGATTTTTATGTGACGAAGATGATTTTCATCTGATTTTCATCCGATTTACATCCATGTGCCATCAGTGTGTCCACTTCCGTGTGACATCCATGTGATATCCATATGTGATCTGTTTTTATACATCTACAATAAAAAATATACATGATCACTTACAATTTCCTAGATTTATAATATAAATGTATCCGGAAAATCAGATGTCACTCGGATATTGTGTGTGCGATGCAAATTTTTTTTTTACGCACACATAGACTTGAATGGGTGAGTCTCATCTAAAATTTGCAAGACAGTAGTGAATGCTGTTTTTATTTCTTATAGACAGTAAGTAAAGAGAAAAATCATTTATCTGAGCATCCTTATTGAATAAGGATGGGTGAATGATAGGTTGATAGCCTGCATGGAGTCTGAGGAGCTGTAAGTGCATCGTCACGCCCCAGTGCGCTTCTAGACACATTTATCCTGAACTTCAAAATGTGATTTCTTGCTGATGGAGCAGTGTTTTGGGGTCATAATGGGATCAACTTGTTTATCTTTTAAAGAGCTGCACAGTCATATAAATGATTTCGGGAGTAGAAGTTTTTGACATTTTCCCTTTAAGTCATGCAGTAGCTGGCCTAAATATCCCAAATACACAGCCAGCTGTTTATATTACATTAGTGACTCAGGAAAGCTGATGTCACAGTGTTCTCACTCCACCCCATAATTATGACCAAAATATGAATTAAAAATTCCACAAGGATCTGCAGTCCCACCTGCTTCCTGCTATGAAGTGAGGAAAGAAATCCATGCTCATTAATTCTCTCTTAAGATTGAAAATATTTTATTTTCGTTATTTAACACTTGTGATGACAATGATGACAGCAGTAAATTCTCCTCGTGTTTCAGGCTCCTCCAACTGAACAATATAAGTATATGCAGAGTTGCCAACTTTTTCCGTGTTTCATAACAATGCTTGCAGCACATTTAGGTTTCTTATGAATTGTATAGTTTTTGGTGAATACTGGAAAGTAGTAATTATTAAAAACGAAAAATATATAGGGAATGGTAAAGCGCTGCTGAATGAAGAAAGTGGTTCAGACGTTCGATCAGTAGTTTATTTTATATACAAATGTATAGGGCAACACATTTCATCATTAACCTCATGTCTTCCTTAGGCCAATGTACAAGTGATAAGGTTAACTGACATACATTAAATAGGCCAAAAAGTTGAGGGAAAAAACAATTAGGATGTCAATATAGATTGGCGAATTTATTCGAGTGCAAGTCACGCAGGCCATCTTGCTGAACAGTTGAGAGTCGGCAAAAGGTTGAAAGGAATAAAACAAACATACTCACCTCACCTCACCTCGCCGGCTGCCCCCCACTTCCCTCTGCTTTCCGGTCCTTTGCATCTCCATTCCGTTTCCGTCCTTGGAGTTCACATTAGGCTAAGGCTTCAAGCCACCACCAGGCCATGGAGTTCACTGTGTATGCTCTGGGCCCTACGCACAAGCCAAAGCCCCAAGCTAGAGTGAAATCTAGGCCAGAGATGCAACACAGTGAAAGCACGGAAGACTGGAAAGCAGGCAGGAAACAGGCATAGCCGGAGAAGTAAGCGGTAAGGTATATTTTATTATTTTTGAGGGGTATTTTATTATTCATTTTTATTTATTTTATATTATTTAGATTTTACATTTATTATGCCATGTGGTCTGGAAAAAAAGCCAGAACATAATAAGGGGTACTAAATTTATGGAAAATAACTTTTCTGCAAATCGAATTTCCTCGTGAAGAGGTAAATTAAAATTTTGCCTGATCTAAATGATATCATTAGGTAAAAAGTTAGTTTATGTAAATTAATTAGGGAGCGAAAGAAAATGACATGTGGATAGAAACAGTTAATTCTAAATTAAATTCTCACATAATACAATGCAGCAAATACAAAAATACTTAATTATGATCAAAGGGAAGTACATATAGATAACACTTAATCAAATGGTAATACTACAATCTAAAAAGTAAATCTTGGAAACGACCTGTAGCCCACTGACTATGGAAGCACAGAAATTGACAAGTGGGGGCTAACAATGTCATACTGTAAATAGACACCTAACTTTTACAAGGGGAATGATAGCACCTAAATGTTAGTTTATTCTTACATTTTCAAAGGAAATAACAGAGAAAAATCACAACAAGGAAGTTCAAGGAAAATATGTTCCAGGACGGTTATCTCATGGGGGATAGAAGTATTTACTAAAATAGAAATGTCAGAAGTGGTGACAAGTACTCTTTAAATTTATGTTTATGTAGGGAATTTGTAGTTCAGTATTACAAAGAGATCATCAATATAAAAATATATTAAAACATTAATCACAGCAAAGTTTTGACCCAGAAAATGATGTGGTGATAAAAGGCGGAGATTCACTTTAAGATATAAGGTTTATAGTTAAGATTTATGGGTTTCGGTGAAGTTAATCTTAGATATAAGATTTTTTCTGAGTGATCCCACTGATTTTAGGTTTGTAGAGAAAGCCCAACTGTCCGAGTTAGATAATAAAGCTAAATACAGGCTTTAGTGTGGCATCAATTAAAAATGCTGATGGAGTTTAGTGATGGTTTAGAAACAGGCCTCTCACCCTACAGTGACAAAGTCAGTTTTCAAAAATCGCCAGCTACATAATCATATACTTCCCATAAATGGTGTATATTTCAAGTAATTCTTTGAAATATGCCCCAGAAGAAGCTAGGAACAATGAAACCCAGGTTTGGGCTATGTGAGCAGCATACCAATGCATTTTAATGGTGAAAGCTCTTTTAAATTAAGGGTTTGTGCAGAGGTGTACATAAAAATCATGCAAATGTTCTAATTGGGCCCCTCTAACTCCAACCAAAAAAAATATTTTGAGAAGTAGGCAAGGTTACAGTGACAGAAGGGCATACCTCCTAATTTTTAAAGTAAGGGGGAGAGACATGTATTGCTGCATTTATACATAGGAAAGATGTGTATCTTCGTACCGTGTTAGCCAGTAGATAGAAAAATATTTAGACTTGAGAGTCCTCAGTGGTTGATACCTTTTAATGGCTAACTGAAAAGATGGTAACAAATTGCAAGCTTTCGAGACTACTCAGGTCTCTTCATCAGGCAAAGCCTAATACAACATCTGAAGAATCGTGAAGAATTGTGTATAAATATGTGATTCTTCAGATGTTGTATTGGTCTTTGCCTGATGAAGAGACCTGAGTAGTCTCGAAAGCTTGCAATTTGTTACCATCTTTTCAGTTAGCCATTAAAAGGTATCAACCACTGAGGACTCTCAAGTCTAAATATTTTTCTTTGCATTTATACAGTAATTTTGCCCCTATTGAAGCCTCTAAGGGTGGGTACACACAATGCCTTTTTTAGGTGGCTCTGAACCCTGAATGAAAAAGCATTCAGAATATGTTCAAAAGAAATAACATATGCATTACTATGTAAAAACTACTTGCTCTGCATAAGTTCAGGTTTTTGAGCATCAAAAGATGCAAGGCGGCTAAAAGAAATGAGATGACCATTCAACATGCTCCTTAGTTTACAGTACAAGTCAATGGGAAGGTTAGAAATATACCCAGAAAATGCCAATGAAAAAGAAGACACAAAAACAATGGAAAAACACACAAAAAATCCACTAACGCTTCTAGTCGAACCCAACAAACCTGAACTTCCACATGTCTGCTCATCCTTAGTGCTGCTGACTGCCTCATGATCAGGTGACGATTTCCTGAAATATTTCTTAGGTAAAGAGTCCAACATTATAGCAGTGTTAGGCTACTTTCACACATCAGTTTTTTGCCGTCAGGCGCAATCCGGCAGTTTTTTCAAAAAACGTATCCGTTTTTTTTTACCGCCAGATCCGTTTTTTTTTCTCATTGACATGCATTAGCGCCGGATCGCTCCGCATGTCATTGCGTTTAGTTCGTTTTCTGCCGGATCCGTCATAGATTTTAATTCCGGCGGACGGACAGGCCGCATCATGTAACGTTTTTTTTTCAGCTGGAAATAACGGACAGCGCCTGAAGCGGCATGTCAGGCTTGGTCATACAATACAAGTCTATGGGTACCGGATCAGGCATAGGACTGATCTGGCCACCAGACTCCGTTTTCTTCATCTACGCCTGTCTGGAAGCCGAACCAAGGTCTCTCTCTCTCTCTCTTCACGACGGATCCGGCTAAAAACCGGATCCGGCACATCAGTTTTTTACAATCTACGCCGGATCCGTCTTTTTAGCAATTGGACGGATTGAGCCTGATTGAAAAAAACTGATGTGTGAAAGAGGCCTTAGAGATGTTTGTAAACTGACTTTAAGGTAGCAATGATCTTACAGAATAAATTTAAAGAAATGACTGTGTGAATAAATCTGCCTCCAGAGCTCATTTGAAATGAAAGGGGGAGATAACACTGTGAGACATGTAATCACTGACAGTCTGCTCTCCTGATCTGATGTCTTACACTGGTAACTCCCCCTTTAATTTAAGATACGTCACAGAGGCAGATTCTCAGGACGATCAGTGTCCGGCTTATAGATCTTAACAGCTCATTTACATATTAAGAAAAACGTTGATTTCTCTAGAATAAGACATCAGATCGCAGCTATCAAGGTGTCATTTAATTCAGCTTCCTATAACCTACATGCCCATGTAGATGGCTTAAGAGGGTTGATCCTACTGACAGATTCCCTTTAACTGGGTTTAACAGGGCATATTACCGTATTTTTCGGACTATAAGACGCACCGGACCATAAGACGCACCCCAAATTTTGGGGTGAAAATAGCAGAAAAAAAGATTTTTACAATATGAGGGTCCGTCTTATTGTCCAAATTTTAAGGTACCTGAGGGCCAGCGGTGGTACAGCAGGGGTTGCGGCAGTGGTGTGGCAGAGGTGCGGTGATGCTGATACTCACCTTCCTCAGGTGAGGTGACGCCGCGGTCCAAGGCAAGCAGGAAAGCCGGGATAACCACAAGTTACTGGGGGGTTGGTTGCGGCAGTGGTATGGCGGTGGCAGTGGTGTGGCGGTTTCAGAGGTGCGGCATTACAGAGGCGCGGTCTGCGGCGTGCACCTGAGCAGGGTCCCTTCCTCAGGTGAGGTGACGCCACGGCACGGTGTCCACGGAGAGCAGAGCCGGGTTTGTCGGTGGTGGCGGCCATCTTCCTGAGGCGGCGCGTGCGCAGATAGAGTACTCTGCTTCTGGGGCTTCAGGAAAATGGCCGCCGCGATCTCTATCTGCGCACGTGCGGCCTCCCGCGGTCATTTTCCTGAAGCCACAGGAAGCAGAGTATTCTATCTGCACACGCGCCGCCTCAGGAAGATGGCCGCCACCACCGACAAACCCGGCTCTGCTCTCCTGTCTGCTCTCCGTGCCGCGGCGTCACCTCATCACCTGAGGAAGGGACCCTGCTATTGTGCACGCCGCCCAACGCGCCTCTGCAACGCCGCACCTCTGCCACCGCCACCGCCACACCACTACCGCAACCCCCCGGTAAGCCTGCGCTCGGGCTATAAGATGCACCCCCCATTTTCCTCCCAATTTTTTGGGGGAAAAAGTTCATCTTTTAGTCCGAAAAATACGGTATCTCTATTTTAACAGATGTGTAGGTGACATGATTTTGTGTGCACTTGCTATCATATAATAATCAGTCCATAAGCCAAATGAAAACCACCTCACATGGGAAAGCTGCTTTTTTATTGAAGGAAGCTGATGAATTAGTCTAGTCACATGTTCCGTCATATTATGGATTGGATAGCTGTGCAGTCTGTTAGGAAAGCTATATTAACAAGTGCAAAAAAAGAAAAGGTCATAACTATATAACAAATTCAGCCACAAAGAAAAAAGAGAAGCGCCAGTTGATACCACCAATTTGGAGATAACCTAGATCCCAAATGGTATTGAATTTTTCACTTACACCAAGGATGGGAGTGGGCGGACTGCCTGTATCACCCCCCCTTCTCCTGGTGAACCTTGTCCTGAATGGCATGTGTAGAAGTTTGTGGCCCACACAGTGGAGAAACAAATCACAGCTTTGAGGGGCTTGACACGAAGAGAATAAGGTTCACCAGGAGGACGGGGATAAAGTTCACCACTCCCGGCCCCCTAACCTTGGTGTAAGTGGAGAATTCAATACCGTTTAGGATCTAGGTTTTCTCCAATTTGGTGGTGTTCGCTGGACCTCCTCTTTTCTCCTTGTAGATGCTAGATTTTTGATCAAGGCTTTCCAGTTTCAGAGCAGCCAGTGTGGAAGCTGCAGGCTGATCTCAAAGTATTGAAGGCTTTATTATGTATCTGAGTGGTTTTAATTTGCAGAGTATAAGTGTTATCGACCATTTGTTGCCACTTGTACTGTTTGGTATAATTGATTGCCATAATCTGATCAGAAGCGCTGCAGTTTAGTTCTTTTTCTCTTTTTTGTTTGCGTTTTCTATATCTATATAACATTGTGTACACAAAATCATGTCCCTAACACATATGCTAAAGTAAAGATAAAGTGTTCAACCCTTTTAAAATTAGTGAGTGCTACTAAACAATGCCGTAAATGAACTATACTATGGCAAAACTTAAAAGCTCTATTAAAATAAGTAAGACAGAATTGGATAAGGACAGCTCCAAACACATGATACATTACACCTTGTGAACAGGGTTTTTTTTATTCTCAAGGCCTTTCTCAAGAGTTACCTATCAGAAAATCAGAGTCTAATACCTCCAGCTCAAAAAGTCATAGAAAAAAAAAGTAGAAAAAAAAGAAATCAGCCTTTGTAAATGGGAACATGAAGTCTTTTAATAGATCTTTGAATGATTTGCCAAATGGCTTAAGGTCAGAGAAGTAGAAAAGAAGCCAAGTTTTGGCTGTTCCAGAGTATCCTGAAATTTGCTTTCCACAATGGAAAAACAGATTAGAACTACAAGTACCAGTACTACATAAGATATAAGTCCAATAACATTTCAGTGTAATAACTCCAGATAACAATAACCATCGGAAAGCCAAAGACATCTGAAAGTAATAACTCATGTCCTGTAATGGACGAATGCCTCGTGCACATGGCAGATCTTTCCTCTGCAGAGTAATGTAGAGTCCTTGTGGCTACATACTAGGCAGTCTGCATGTCACATAATGGTACCTTGGTATTGCCCTGGAATTTGTTTTTCTTTTAGATTTCTAGAGGACAGTGGTAAAATGGGACCCCTGAGACTTTTATTGGCAATAGGGCTGATTGAATGTTTAGAAATTTAAGTGTGCCAGCTTTGTAGAAGCTTGCCAAGAAATTGGAGGATCATACTATGGAGCTGCAGGACATTAGGCAGCTAGCTGGGTGTCAGAAGGTGAAGTATATAGAACAGTAATAAGGAGGTGTAACGTGGTGCGGGGTGGAAGCCGTAGGCGAGATACTTGTGTTCTACACCCTGACATGCTGCAGGAAAATGGGGGTTCTGGATGTGTGTGTGGACTTTAGCTGTAGGGGCACTACACCCTTGCAGACTGCATGATGCAGGTGACTTTAGCTGGCCAGGACCGGACGTTATAACATTCAATGAGGCAGACCAGAACTCAGAAGTAAACTGTCTTTTACTGAACATTACAATAGTGTAGGGAAAAATATGTACAGTGGAAAGTGGGTGCAAATCTTCCTGGATGTTTCACCTATCACATGGAACATCTTCATACGCATCCTTTCTTCCCTTCCTAAACTCACTTGATTCTGTCTTTGTTACTTCCTCAGCCTTCACCACAACCCATCACAATGCTTCGGGAGTTCCCCCTTGACACCAATAATGGCACTACAGTCCAGTAGGCGAGAGTCCTATTTTTCAAACCACGGTTCCGCACTCTTTTCCTCTTAGGGGAGCTACTTATGCCACTATGACCATTACTTAGCTTCTCTGCTTGATGATGCCTCGGAGCTACCACATGGGGCACTTTCTTCATCTTGCTTTCCCTGCTCTGATTCTTACCGTTGCCTCTTTGGCTTGCAAACTCGGGACTGTTCCTGCCCCAGGTCTTATCTCCAGTGAATCACTCACCCCTTCTGTCACTTTTCCTCTTTTTCTACCCTGGATCATGCTATACATAGTCATCTCCTCTCACTTCAGGGATACCCACATCATGTGGCGCTGCTCGCTAGTCAGACCATAGGTCTGCTTCTGCTGCATGATAGACCCCATCTCACTCCTGACAGGAAACTCGCTCTGTTCCTTCACCTTACCCCTCCCATTCTAGTCCCAACAATTAACTCTGTTCCTCCCCATGAGCTACCTAGTGCTGTAAGAAAACAACTCCATTACTAATAAAGTACATCACCAAACACATAAAAATGTATTTGTAACAATATGTGTGTCTTTAAGGGGAAATGTGGACAGGC
The DNA here is from genome assembly GCA_009801035.1 of Oophaga pumilio. Classification (NCBI taxonomy): domain Eukaryota; kingdom Metazoa; phylum Chordata; class Amphibia; order Anura; family Dendrobatidae; genus Oophaga; species Oophaga pumilio. Next base: position 16,879 of record VIAB01040409.1, read on the forward strand.
CTGAAAGGTTAGTGGGGGACTATCTTCACATCAGAAAGTTGAGGAATATGGTTGTTTTTTTTTCTTTTCCAGTGGACATGGGCATCGGTGGATTAGGCATAAAGGTGAGTATCAAGGTTGCTTATTATTTTCTGTTTTTCTACAGGTGACATGGACTTCAGTGGAGTAGGCATAAAGATGAGCATAACTGTGCTTTTTTATTTTTATTTCAAATAAAGGAGTCTGTGTCATTATTTCAATTAAAGGATTTTATTCTGCCTGTGTTTTCTTACAATCTAGCTATGGGGTTAGTAATGGGAGCTGCCTATCTATTACTAACTCCTGGGCTTGATGTTAGAGGCCATAAAACAGCTGACATCAACCTCATAAATAATAACCCACTTGCCCCTGCACTATGGCAAGAAGGAAGAACCAGGCAAAGCACCAGAATTTAATAGATGAGCATTTTATGGGGCGGCTGCGGGCTGCTATTTTTAGGCTGGGGAGGGCAATATCCTTGCCCCTTACCAGTCTAAGAATGCAAGCCCCTACAGTTGTGCTCAAAGGATTACATACCCCAGCAGAATTTTTGCTTGCTTGGCCTTTTTTTCAGAGAATATGAATGATAACACCAAAACTTTTTCTCCACTCATGGTTAGTGGTTGGGTTAAGCCATTTATTGTAAAAATACTGTGTTTTCACTTTTGAGCACAACTGTAGCTCTTTGCTTTAGCTTGGCATGCCATTTTTTTTAAATTAGTTATTTAAATAATTTTAAAAAATTCCATGAGACCCCTCTATTCTTGATAACTAGCCATGATAAAGCTGACAGCTGAGGGTTGCAGCCTGTAGCTGTCACTTTTGCTTGCACTGGTTGTCAAAAATAAAAGAGATGCCACACCAATTTTTTTAATTTATTTATCGCACAAAGATATTATTAGTGACATCAGGCATAGGCTGATGGGAGTAATAGTCTATAAACAGCCGATGCCTGTAACCAGAGGTAACCTTTTTGCCGCCGGTCAGAGCTGTTGGCTCCCGCTGTCATGTAACAGTATGGGAGCTGCAGCTCTCTAACCGGCGGTAATGATCTAACTGCCGATCAGAGCCCGTGTTTGCCGCACTGTCATGCAGAAGCCTTTACCAACAAGATGGAAGAATTAGAATTAATATTTTTAGAAGAAAAAGTGAGGATAACGAAGTCATAGCTGGGCGAGAGCTATGACTTTATTGTTAGTTAATTTACAGGCCTATAGTCTGTTCAGGAATGAAATTATAAATACGGTAAGCAAGAAGGAAGGGTTTGCTTATATGTAAAATCATCCCTAAAACCCATCCTATGTGATAATATATGTGAGGCAAATAAAAATGTAGAATCCACGTGGCTGGAAATAAGGGGACTGAGAACAAATAATAAAATACTGATCTGAATTTGTTCTAAGTCTTCACGTATAATCGAGGCGTCATAAAATATCCTCATTAAGCAAATTGATGAGGCAGTGAATCAGGGAGAATTATTATATGGGACTTCAGCTACAATAATGTAAATTAGGAAGTATAAACCTACAGGTCCCGCAAAAGAAACCGTTTTTTTAACAATCATGATTGACAATTATCTTTCATAACTGATGCAGGGCCCAGCAAGTGGTTGGTGGGGGGAAACATATCTAGATCTAATTTTAACCACTAGACAAGGCATTATATCAACATATAATAAACTTATATTGACAATGAAGGAACAATATGACCCCAATATCATGCAAATTTATTAGTGAATACAAATATAATACATAAAACAAATAACAATATTTAATATCCTACATGGATGTAAGGGATACATGCTAGGTAAAATTACCTGTTAGAAAGGACTGGCTACAGATCATGAAAAACAATGGGGCCACACAATAGTGTATATAGCATGCTACCATAACATATCATATGAAAGATGGAAGAGAAAAAATGAATATCATATAACAATTGTTCACATAACTACTTCCTAACCTCATGCGAGAATAATCCAACACAACAAATGTCTATATATAAAAAACTGTACTACCAGAGCCAAAATTCAATAATCTGCCCACCAGGTAAGACAACTCTAAACCACTGTGCTGTAAATACGCTACAATACCTGTCTATACCTGTCAGATAGTAGTATACAGTGTCATATGGACTGCATCATTAAAGCTGTAAATTACCTGCAGTCATGTTGCGATCTAGTGTGTGGTCCACAGGCTTACCTTGACCTGCATTTGATCGCCTCTGCAGTTTCGTCAGGAGGTCTTATATCAAGATAATGGTTTAGGGTTACTTGGGTAATATTGATCACAAAATATTTTTTTTCACATATCTTGTAATAAGATGTATTGTACAAAGGCTGCTAGGACACTAAACTTCAGGAAGGTTAATTTCCAGTGGCGGAGAGATGATTTTAGTGAAATAAACTAGGGCAATTCTTTTAAAATAAACATATACAAAGCAAATGTGACACTTTTATAAGGATCCTGAATAGGAACTGTGGACAATATATACCAAATGTGAAAAAATAAGCTAGAAATAAGAGAAAACAAATATGGCTATATAGAGCTGTAAAGAGAGCAATAAATGACAAAAAAAAGTTTAGGGAATTAAAGCAAGAAAAAAATAATATGTGTAAAACAACAAATCAAGGTAGCAAAGATTGAGACAATGAAAATCATTGCCAAAGAAAGGAAACACATCGTATATACTCGTGTATAAGTCGACCCGAGTATAAGCCAAGGCACCTAATTTTGCCACGAAAAACTGGGAAAACTTATTGACTTGAGTATAAGCCGGGTATGCATTGTCCCCTCATCCCTATCCTGGTATGCATGGTTTCTCATCCCCATCCTTGTATGCATGACTCCTTATTCCCATCCTTGTCTGCTTGGCTCCTTATTCCCATCCTTGTCTGCATGGCTCCTTATTCTCATCCTTGTCTGCATGGCTCCTTATTCCCATCCTTGTCTGCATGGCTCGTTATTCCCATCCTTGTCTGCATGGCTCCTTGTTCCCATCCTTGTCTGCATGGCTCCTTATCCCTATCCTTGTTTGCTTGGTTCCTCATCCCTATACTTGTACGCATGGCCCCCATGAGAAAAGCATAAAAAAAACATCCTTCTTACCTTCCCTGCGCGCCCTCGCAGCATCTTGTTACGGTGCCAGCAGCTCCTGCAGCCAGGCGATCACGTGTCCTCGCTTATTAAGGTAATGAATATTCACCTCTCTCCACGCCTATGGGAGTGGAGAGAGGTGAATATTCATTACCTTAATTAGCGGGCACCTGTAAAAGCCCGGCCGCTGATAGAAGCTGTTGGCTGCGGCTGTAACTGTGTGCGCTGTAAGAGAAATTAATATTTATTGCTCCACTGCTCCCACTCCCCCGCTGTCTTCTGTCACAATGACTCGACTTTTTCACAATGACTCGTGTATAAGCCGAGGGGTGCATTTTCAGCAGAAAAAAATGTGCTGAAAAACTCGGCTTATACACAAGTATATTCTGTAATCCAGAAATATTTACAACTACATTCATGCCCGAAAGTGTTGGCATCCTTGAAATTGTTCCAGAAAATGAAGTATTTCCGCTAGAAAATTACTTCAATTACACATTTTGTCATACACATATTTATTTCCTTTGTGTATATTGGAACAGCACAAAAAACACAGAGTAAAAAAAAGGCAAATTGGACATAATTTCACATAAAACCCCAAAAATGGGTTGGACAAAATTGTTGGCACCCTCAACTTAATACTTGGTTGTACACCCTTTGGAATAAATAACTGCACTCATTCTATTCCTATAGCCATCAACAAGCTTCTTACACCTCTCAACTGGAATTTTGGACCACTTTTCTTTGGTAAACTGCTCCAGGTCTCTCATGTTTGAAGAGTTTCTTCTCCCAACAGCAATTTTAAAATCTCTCCACAGGTGTTCAATGGGATTTAGATCCAGACTCATTGCTGGTCATTTCATAACTCTCCAATGTTTTGTTTACGTCCATTTCTAGGTGCTTTTTAAAGTATGTTTGTGGTCATTGACATGCTGGAAGACCAATGAACTAGGACACAAACTCAGCTTACTGACCCTGGGTACTACATTGCAACCCAAAATCCTTTGGTAATCTTCAGATTTCATGATGCCTTGCACACAACATGGGCACCCAGTGCCAGAAGCAGCAAAACAACACCAGAATATCTTTGAACCTCCATCATTTTTGACTGTAGGCACTGTGTTCTTTTCTTTGTAGGCCTCATCCTGTTTTTGGTAAACAATAGAATGATGTGCTGTACTAAAAAGCACTATCTTGGTCTCATCTGTCCATAAGATGCTTTCCCAGAGGGATTTTTGTTTACTCACTTACATTTCGGCAAACTGTGTTGTTTCAATGCGCACAAAGGAAATAAACATGTGTATAACAGAACATAGCTAATTGCATAATTTTCTGGGAGAAATACTTAACTTTTTGGAATAATTTCTGGGGTGCAAACAATTTCGGACATTACTGTATGTAAACAATAAGAAACTAAAAAATGATAGTGCTGGCCCCTCAAAAATAATGTGAGTAAAATGGTGGAAAGGGTGAGGTACAGGACGAGCTGCTAAATTCTTTTTCTTTGCAGTATTTACACAAGAAAATCCCATAATAGATGACATGATCAGGGATACTATAAATTATCCATTAAATGTCACCTGCTTAACCTAGCAGGAAGTATGGCGCCACCTCAAAAACACTAAAGTAGACGAATCACCAGGCCCAAATGGCATACGCCCCCCAGTACAGCAGGAATGAAGTTTTGTGATAGAAAGTCCATTTTTTCTAGTATTCAAGGATTCCATAATAACAGGTTCTGTACTACAGGACTGGCACATAACAAATGTGGTACAATATTCAAAAAGCAGACAAAATCTGAGCCTGAAAATTATAGCCCTTTAAATTAGCCTCGAATGTGGGCAAAATACTTGAATGTTTTCTAAGAGATGCTATCCTGAAGTATCTCAATAAGAGTTATATCATAACTCCAAATCAACATGGGTTTTGCTCGTCAAACTAATCTGATCAGCTTCTATGAGGAGTTAAGTCCGAGCTTGCATAGGGTAACACAGAGTGTGTATGTTGCTTATCTGGACTTTTCAAAGGCATTTGATACAGTGCAATCTGAATGGTTAGTACATAAAATGAGAGCAATGGGACTAGGGAAAAATATTTGTAATTGCTTTAACAGCTGTCTCAGTGATAGAAAATGAAGGGTGGTTTTAATGGAATACAATCAAATTGGGTCACAGTTAAGAATGAGGTACCAGAGGAGTCAGCATTGGGACATTCTCTTTTTAACATATTTATTAATAACCTTGAAGAGGAGATACAGTTTAGAATTTCAATATTTGCAGATGATACTAAACTCGTCAGATAACACAGGAGAGGCATATTCAATATTACAGAAGGATTTATGTAAGCTGGAGGGTTGGGCTGAGAAATGGCAATAGAAGTTTAATGTAGATAAATGCACTTTGGCTCAGGAAATAAAATGTTCAATGTTGTGCTAAATTGTAAAACACTAGGTAACACTGTCACTGAAAAGACTTGGATGTATGGGTCGATGGCAATCCCAAGTTTAGTGACTAGTGCCAGACAGCTGCTGCCAAGGCAAATAAAAT
>VIAB01040411.1:5018-17013 GCA_009801035.1 Oophaga pumilio
CTTTGTCTCTCGGCATTTCACCTAGCATTTTATTTTCCACCTTGTATACCGTGGGGAAGAAGGTGTTTAATATATTAGCTTTTTCCTTGACATCTGCAACCATTCTTTCCTCACAATTTTTTAAGGGGCCTACACTTTGACTTGTGATTCTTTTACTATTGATATAGTTGAAGAACAGTTTGGGATTAGTTTTCCTCTCCTTAGCAATGTACTTCTCTGTTTCCTTTTTGGCAGCTTTAATTAGTTTTTTAGATAAAGTATTTTTCTCCCTATAGTTTTTTAGAGTTTCAACGGTGCCATCCTGATTTAGTAGTTTAAATGCTTTTTTTTTACTGTTAATTGCCCCTCTTACTTCTTTGTTTAGCCACATTGGGTTTTTCCTATTTCTTGTCCTTTTATTCCTACAAGGAATACAGTGCCTATTAAGAATGTTCTTAAACATTTCACATTTATTATCTGTATTCTTATTTCTGAGGACATTGTCTTAGTCAATTGACAGTGAGGTTCCAACCGCAGAAAAGATTGATATGGTCCTGGCTCTGCATAGGAACTTGCATGCAGGTTGCTGAAGACCTTGTGTCACATGTGAAGCTTCATCACTTCATGTCCTACAATACAAAAAAACTGTTGCACTGGAAATAAAACAAGATTTTCTTCTTCAAGATCCTTGGCTATGGCACACTAATGCAAGTTACATTGATGCATCCTCAAACGTCGCCGGATTGAAAATTGTGAAAGATGCTGCCAAACGCTCTATTGCACTCATGAGTACATGTTAGGGTCACACTAAAGATGTGTGATCATCTTAATTGTCTGTTGCCAAATGATATATATCAAATATATATATATGTGTACACGGAGAATAAACCACTCATGATTGCAGTTTCAATCACTAGTAGGTGTCATAGCATAGGTTTCCAGTTTATTATGGAAGTTACACATAATTATATAAATAATCACATATCATCTTAATCATTGCTAAAACCTGTAATTTCTGCTACCTCAGGAAGGGTTTAGTCAATATTCATTGAATTTTATGATTCTATTCTGTTAGCCACGCAATAATCATTATTTTAATCGTTATTAGCCAAAAGCAGGACATGTTGGAGCAAACATGTCAAAGTCCACAGAAGTCTTCTAACTTAACAATAGGTGTGACTCAGCACACAATCGCCATTTTGATTTATGCATATGTTCTGTATATGTTAATTTTGTATATCTTAATTACCGTATATACTCGCGTATATAATCTGACCCGAATACAACCGAGGCACCTAATTTTACCACAAAAAAACTTGGAAAACTTATTGACTCGACAATAAACCTGGTATGCATGGCACCCTCATCCCTATCCTGGTGTGCATGGCCTCCTCATCCCCATCCTAGTATGCATGGCCTCCTCATCCCTATACTGGCATGAATGGCCTCCTCATCCCTATTCTGATGTGCATAGCCCCCTCATCCCTATCTTGGTATGCATAGTAACCTCATGCTTATCCCCATCCTGGTATGCATGGCACCCTCATCTTCATCCTGGTATGCATGGCCCCCATCAGAAAAACATTAAAAACCATAAACCATCCTACTTACCATCCCTGTGCTCCCTCACAGCATCCTGCTCTGATGCCAGTAGCTGATGTATGCTTGTAAGCAGCGCATGGCAGTGATGTCATTTGCTTCTTACAAGCAGAGCACAGCTGTCAGAATACTCACTGCTCTTCACTCCAGGCCAAGACTATGGGCATATGGAGCAATGAATATTCATTGATCTTTAATAGCGGGTACAGTAACCTCAGCCACTGGCTTGCTGCAGTGGCAAGGCCATTATGTGTGCCATTTACTAAAGTGAATGAATATTCACTGCTCTCCAGGCCCATTGGAATGGAGAGCAGTGAATATTCATTCCCTTAAGTAGCGGGCACACATGATCGCCAAGCCGCTGCAAGAAGACGACGGCTGCAACTACTGTGGCCACTATTAAAGAAAAATAAATATTCACTGCTCTCCATGCCCATGGTAGTGGAGAGCAGTGAATATTCATTCCCTTAAATAGTGGGCACACTTCAGAGCCCAGCAACTGCAGGAAGCAGTTTCTATGATTGTTTTCTTTTATCCCTGTCTGTCTCCCCTGTCTATTAAGTTAGTGTTATCCTATACACTTCTGTCCCAAAGCTCCCTGGGTGGGAGAGCAAACAGATCAGAGTGCATATAGGAGCATAGCAAGGTATGAGACACCAGCATCTCCACTATCAGGGGTATCAGGGGAAAAAGGATAGCCTAGGGTCCTCCTAGCATGAAGGACAGGGAAGAAGCCCATTGCTCTGGGAAATCTCACTACAGTATCGTGACAGAATTTATATGTGTTGTCATTTTTTTAGCTTAAAAATATTTTTATCTTTCTGTCCTTGGGGTTGGATGAAGTATTGTTTTTGCATGCTAAGCTGTAATTTTAGAAATAGTATTTAAGGGTAAACACGGCATTTGGTTGCTTTTTATTGAATTTTTTTAGTGAAGTGTGGCGACCCAAAAACTGTATTTTATTTTTTAGGGGGATGTTTAACCCCTTCACCATCTTTGATGTACAGTTATGTCAATGGTCGTGTTAGGGGTCAAGTTCCCACTTCTGCACAGGGGGAATCTCGAGCCATTCCAGCTGCTGTCTCCCATTCATCTCCGGCTGCAGTGGACTCTGCTTAGCTTAGACGTCAGTCCCAGCATCTCGCCCAGTCTAGCAGTGTGCAGAGGATTACTGCTGCTCCTCCAGGCTCTGCTATTGTGGCCAGTACTGGTTAGCGGCGAGCAGACGTCATTAGGACAAAGTCCTTGTTTTCCCCTTCTGAGCATGCCCAGGGTGAGATCTCTCATTGAAGATCAGGGGTCACATGCTCAGGTACTGCAGCAGCTCCTATTGGTCCGCCAGGAAGGTCCTGTGACTACTGGTGTTCTGGAACAGTTTCATTGGTCCTTGTTTCTGGCAGGTCCTGTAGCTGTTACTATAAAAGGGTGGCATATCTGGGCCGCCATGCGCTAGTATCAATTGCATTATGTGCTTTGCGCCAGTGTGATCATGCACGCATGTGGTTAGGGATCGGCTGAAATAAGCCCCTAGAATACCGGCTTCTCCGGTGAGGAGATTGCTTGATTGCGTTGCTGTCTGCATGATCACGGACTGCTATCCGCACAGCAGTTATCTGTGTATCCCTGTGGTGTTAACAGGACACAGTCTTTCTCTCAGCGGCTCTGTGACGCAACAGGGTTCGCTTTATAACGCTGGTTCAGCGCCCTAGCGTTTTACTTTACTGCTCACTGAAGCTAAGTGAGTTCGCACCTATCGCCATATAGCGCTGTGGCATTCCCGTTAGCGGCTCTGTGGATTACCAGAGTTACTGCCACAGCGCGCTACGGCGTTTATTTTAGCGACTCTGCGGGTTAACAGAGTTTGCTACTTTCGCCATCTTACTAGCAGCGGGCTTCGCCTACACGGTGGACCCCGGGCTGCGAACGCACCTCTCTAATATATCTATTTAGTGCGTTCCGCAGACCCTAACAGGTCGTTTCTCTGCCTTTGATGCTGAACCCGCATCTTTCCCCATCTGATCAGCTGTCATGTGCCTCTAATAGTAGTGGGTGGATCCAATTTTCGTACAAATTTTGGATTTTTTTCACCACTTAAATAAAAAAGAACCTATACATGTTTAGCATCTGCATACTCGTACTGACCTGGAGCATCATACTGCTAGATCAGTTTTCACATTCAGTGAACATGGTAAATAAAAAACCTATAACAATTGTGGAATTGGACTTTTTTTGCAATTTCACAGCACTTGGATTTTTTCCCATATTCCAATACACTATATGGTTAAATGGTGTCTTTCAAAAGTACAACTCGACTCACAAAACAAGCACTCATGAGGCCATACTGATTGTAAAATAAAAAAGTTCTGGTAAAAGGGTAGCAAAAAATAAAAGTGCAAAAAATGAAAGTCGCAAGGTGCTGAAGGGGTTAAAATGCAGTCTAAAATAATTTCATATTTTGATAGATCAGACTTTTATGGAAATGACAATACCAACTTTTTTTTGGTTTATTCATTTTTCTATTTCTTTATTTTGTCATGTGAAAAAGGAGGTTAATTTAATTTTTTTTCTTTTTTTTTTTACAATTTTTACTTTATTTTTTAGTTCCCCTAGAAGTAATCATTTGATTACTTAGATTATATACTGAAATGCGATATGTATTGTAGTATATACTGTAGTGTAATTCCAGTTCTCATATGCAGTCCAGCCTCTGGCTGACTAAGCTTTACACATGGATGAAGATTGTAGTTATCGGGGGTCTTCAGCAATTACACAGCTACCATGCTAACACGGCTACCATAGAATGCTCGCAATGGCGCTACATAAGTGTTAGTAATTGACTTCGGCATCTAAATGATTAGCAACAGTAATTAGAGCTTGTGGTGGCTACTGCTGTTACTGGTAGATGCCAGCTAGGTAACACTGCCAGCATCTGCCATGTTTGAAGCAGGCTCAGATCCTGATGAAAAAGTACATCACAGATCATTAAGTAGTTAATAAATGTGGGCCATCAAGCCTAACTTATATTTCTACTACATGCTGCAATCTTTCTGTTGCATACTTGCAAAGTTGCAACATATACATTTCTAAACGGTGGCTCAGTGGTTAGCACTGCAGCCTTGCAGCGCTGGAATCTTGGGTTCAAATCCCACCAAGGACAACATTTGCAAGGAGTTTGTATGTTCTCCCAGTGTTTGCGTGAGTTTCCACTGTGTTCTCCGGTTTCCTCCCACATTCCAAAGACATATTAATAGGAAATTTAGATTGTGAGCCTCATTGGGGACAGTGATGATAATGTCTGTAAAGCGCTGAAAAATATGTTGGCGCTATATAAAAATAAAGATTATTATTATTATTAAACAGGCATCAATTACAGTACAAGAGGTCAATAGATATTTTTGTTACATATTCAGTAATATGTTGGTTGGAAACAATAATCACATAATTTTTTATTATTATTGATGCTAAGCTGCTCATTGCTTGTTGCGAAGCAAGTTCAGTAAGCCATGGAAACATCAGTCTCAGTTGAATATGAAGGATTTAATTGGCATTTCAGTCAAACATATTCAAGATCATTATAAAAATGAGTACTTGACCTAAAAGATAATTATTTTTCAATTTTTAAGCACTACTTAAAAAAGTCAATAGTTATGAAAGGTGAAGCTTATAGAAAAAAGCTGTAACGCCCAATTCCACATATGAAAATAAGGATACGTATACAGAGAGTTTGCTTCAATTACTCTTTAAATAAGTGTGCAATTAATTTCAATGGGAAAACATATTTTTAGTGCCTGTGATACAGTGTTATCAATATTGTTTTCAGCATTTGAAAAAAGCATAATTTAAAGAAGCACTCCAATCAAATTTGCTACCCTCTTAATATATTGCAGTCATCAAATTATAAAGCGCTGCGCATTACAATTGCTCATTTTACACTTCTACCCAGTTAATTCTTCTCTTTTCCACTAGGTTTATGACATCACATGATTAAAAACAGTCTAGCAGAGAAAAGATGAAACAAAAAATTATCTGGGTATAAAGGCAAAATGAGTAATTGTAAGTAAACCCCAGGAAGGGCTTCTATGGTGCCCAACTTAACACAAGGCCCTAGTCCAAAAGTCTTAGCCTCCCTATGAATTTAAATGCACTGACACCGTCAATTCCTGAGCAAGCTGCCGGACCTCTCTGACCTTTCCCGCCACCTGCGCACTGCAGTACTCTGCTCTGCACTCAACAGGGCAGAGCAGTGCGCCTGCGCTGGAGCCGCAATGGAAAGCAAAGAAGAGAATGTCTTCGCTAGAAAATGGGAGGCATCAGACCGGACTGCAAAACCCATTGGACCGGACTCCGGACCGCCCCTGGGTGAGTATAATCTAACTCGCTTTTCTTCTCTTTCAGGTGACATCGGGGGCTTACCTACAGCATTACAGAATGCGGTAGATAAGCCACTGATGGCGGTGGCCACAGCTTATTGTCGAAAAATGGGGTGACAGATTCCCTTTAAAGGGAATCTGTCACCCTAAATTGGCGGGATATTTAAATGATGGCAGTCAGGTCAGATGGGCGGTGTTTTGGGTACTTGCCTTAACATGTTGTTCACCACTGTCTCCATTATTTCTGGGAATTGTAGTCGTTGCCCTCCATATAACGCGCCTGCGCATTGCAATCTGCGGGCAAAGCATACTGCGCGTGCGCAATTCAAGATTGCGATGCGCAGGTGTGTTATATGGAGGGCAACGACTACAATTCCCAGAAATAATGGAGACAGCGGCGAACAACATGTTAAGGCAAGTACCCAAAACACCGCCTATCTGACCTGACTGCCATCATTTAAATATCCCGCCAATTTAGGGTGACAGATTCCCTTTAAATATTTTTTTCATTTATTTCATACATTGTGAATCTCCAAAAGTCTTACCCATCGTTACTCAATCAATACGTTTATACAATGTGCTAAAACTTGAATATGATTTTTTACTCAGCGTATTGTGTTTTAATTTCCTTTCCATTTTTACAATTATGTGACCATATGGTCATCATGAGTGTGCACTAATAGTTGATATTGTGTTGTTATACATTCATTATAACCTGCAACAAAACGTGAAATTGAATGAAGACGTCACTTTATAAAATCGAGGTGATTTATCATAATGCCTCTAATTAGCTCTCCAATGGATCTCTCCTGAGTTTCATTTCACAGAAGTTTGCATTCTCATTTATGATACCATAATACTGATTTAGTCTTTTAAATTTACATAAAATGCCTTGGTATCTGTTGTCGGGCTAGTGACTGAAGACAAAGCAAAAAATGTAGATCAATATTTAGTCCCTGTAGCTTTGTATTGTTGGGATATTTTACATATACACATGAATTACACATCTAACTATGTCACAAGAACATGGCTTTGTACGCCTGACATTTAGTCTTTATTTACTACTATCCGGAATCCATCTGTCCTTTCAATATTTTACCAAACTCTATGGACTGAAAATATCTAGAGAATATTTTTATCTTTCACATTTTAGAGCTTTTCTAACTAGAAGTTGTGGATGTAGAATAAGTGAAAGCGTTAGCTATCCTTTTTGGTAGTTACTAATTTATATTTGTGGAGCTTAATAAAATAAAAAGGAAAATTGCAGCATTCACCAGTCATAAAAATTCCATGACTTTATTTAAAAATAATCGAAAAACAGCAGGGAGGCATGTGAAACACTGTATAAAATGAACACCAACTTCTTCATACTAGGTATGCACTTCTTCCTGGTCCTAAGACCAAGAAGAATCATGTATTTAGTGGGAAATGGCTTCTTTTATGTTTTTGCAATAAAGTTGTGACATTTTTATGACAGGTGAGTGCTGCAATATTCCTCTTCTCTGTATAGTTTACTAACTGTTTGCACTATATTTTGCTACTATTGCTAATCACTCCTGAAGTCATTGGGGAAAGCTATACTGAAAGTGCAGACTTTGGCATGCAACAGTTTCATAGGCTTCAAATGCCCCTGTATGGTGCCTCGATACAGCACAGTACCACATATTATGACATCTGCTAGAGCCCGTTACCTCTGCCTGTCTATGTATAAAATAGGAAGCATATGCGCTCACCTTTTGTTTTCAAGACAATAATTATTTCCTGAATAATCATTCTTCTAAATGTCCCAAACAGTCTTCTTTAAAGAAAATAACTGCACCCCAGACATTTGGAACCAAATCCCTTTACTACTTGCAGAAGTTCAGTCTGTCGCTGATGCTTTTCTTGATAAAAGAGCGGTCTCCAGAAGCCTTTGCCTGACTGTGTGTGTAGATGCAATGATACCTGCCTGCTGCAATTCCTGAGCAAGATCTGCACTGGTTTTCAACTGATCCTGGCATTTGCTGGATTTTTCTGGATGCTTTAAAGCCAGCAATTACCTCCTTTATGATATATGAAGAATAGGTATGTCATAGGTATGTTGCCTCCTCCTCTTTGACTTGGGCTCCGGCATTGAGCCCACATCTTTTCAGGCACATGACAGCTGCTTTGATCAGATGTCATTTGCCCCTAACAGCCGTGGATGGAATCACGATCCACCCGTGGCTGTTAACATGTTAAATGCCACAGTTAATCTCTGACAGCGGCATTTAACATGCTTGCTGGAAGACCATCACTAAGCCTGTCACATGATCGCGGGGTGCCAATGGGTTGGCATGACAATCTGGTGTTTGCAGGAGACCCCCGTGCTTGTCTTTGCTGATCTGCTAAGAGCCCCCCTTCTAGCCGGCGTTTGCAGCAGATGATCATTTCTGCTACACGTAGCAGGGCTGAAATCCTGCAATATGTAGCACAAGCAATCAGATGAATTATGACATTTTGGTCACTGCAATATTGCATTAAAATGCAGATACCAGCGATCAAAAGATCATATCTACCCCAAAATGGTATACTGTAGATAAAAATGTCAGCTCGGCGAGTAAAAAACAAGCCCTTACCCAGCCCCAAATCCCTAAAAAAGGAGATGCTACTGGTCTCAGAAAATAGCGCCATTTTTTTTTTTTTACAAATTTTGGATTTTTTTTTCATCACTTATAGATTGCTATCTGCAAACTCATAATTACCTGGAGAATCATAATGTCAGGTCAGTTTTAGCGTGTAGTGAACATAATAAAAAAAAAAAACAATTGTGGAATTGCACTTTTATTTGCAATTTCATTGCACTTGGCATTTTTTTTCCCATTTTCCAGTTCACTATATGGTAAAAGCAGTGGTGTTTTTCAAAAGTACAACTCGTCCTGCAAAAAAACAGCTCTCACTAGGCCATATAAAAAAATAAAAAAGTTATAACTCTGGGAAGAAGGAGAGAAAATAACAAAAACTCAAAAATGGAAAATTTCCAGATGTTGAATGCATTAAATCTTTCTTTGTGTGACATTTTTGTATTCTTTTTTTTTTTTTGCTGATATCGGGGGAAAATACAAAGAAAATGAATTTATATTTTTCAGTTGTATTTTTTTTACTACCGCAAATGACTGCTAAAAAACATTTTAAATTATGTACCCTTTTCCGTAAGCATTATTTTTCATTTATTGTTATATAGTGGACATATTTTTGTTTTCAACTAAGACAGGGCTTAGAAATAGTGATTTGGACTGATAGTATTTTTCTTGTTTTGTTTTGTTTACATTTTTGTCTTGCTTTTTTAATGTATTACTTGTATTTATTTATTACACACACTACTACCTATACGGTATACACATCTCTTGTTCAGCATTGCGCATAAAGTGATTAAGAAGGTAGAGATGGTAACAAACAGCGTTTACCTTTTCTGCTTTGAATCTGACTGGGTATAGTATCCAGCTCCTCACACCCACAATGGCACAATCTTCTGCAAATAATCTTACTCTGTAATGACATTTTAAAATGTCAGTACAGTGTAAAATATGGAACAACTGAAAGCATAAATTTTGTAAGTGGACTATAAGTGGTTCATTTTTATGGCAAGGAATGATTGGAATTGTTTGCAAAAAATATTCATAACAAACATTTAAAAAACAAAATTTGTGTCAGTCTGGAAACTTTTGACCATGACTGTTAATTGAAAGCATATTCATCTTTCAAATTCTCTGCCTCTCTTGTACATTCAGTTCTCTGGTCTTGTGTCATTCATTACTAGAATAGCACTCTTGGGGCTATTTCCCACTCCTGAGAAAGTTCACCATTGTTCCATGTTTTCACCTTTTGTAGATAATGGCTTTCACTGAGGTTTGCTGGAGTCCCAAAGCTTGAAAAGTTGCTAAATAGCCTTTTCCAGAATGATATATCTCAGTTACATTGTTTCTCATTTGTTCCAGAATTTCTTTAGATCTCGGCATGATGTCTAGCTTTTGAGTGTCTTTTAGCCTACCACACTTTCTCAGTCAGGTCCTATTTAAGTGACTTTGAGTTTGAGCACAGGTGTGGCAGTAATAAATGCCTGTATGTGGCTAGGGAGCTTTGAACTAAGCTTCCCAAAAATGTGATAAACCACAGTCAATTTATGTTTTAAGGTGGGGCAATCACTTTTTCACACAAGTCCTTGTAGGTTTGGATTGCTTTTTCCATCATAATAATTAAGACCTTCATTTAAAAATTGCATTTTGTGTTTACGTGTGTTATCTTTGTCTATTATTTAAATTTGTTTGGTGATCTAAAACATTTAAGTATGACAAACATGCAAAAGAACATGAAATCAGGAAGGGGGAAAACACTTTCACACAACTGTAGTAGATACTAGAGAATCAATTACATGTAAATGGAATTCTTGTTGAATTTCATGAAACTTGCAGGTCAAACAAATTGCAAATTGATTCAAAGAAATCAACAAAAAAAGTCTGCAACTATTTTACACATTGCTAAAAGTTTCATCAACCACAGAAGGCTCACATAACCTCAGGTGAGACCACTTTGGCTTACCACAATGCCTTGCAGTTGTCACACAACATGGTATAGAACAGTCATATAGGAAGAACAAGCATAGCCTCTATAAAAGCTTAGACAGGGAAGGCAAGCTATTGTAGGGTACTTTAGCATTGAGAGAGGATGTTAGAGCTCACAGTTCAGCAATAGAGGTAAGAAGAGAAAGCCATAAAGCATTGCACAAATACTCTAGACAGTATTGTGATGGACAATTGCAGCACTAAAGCAGATAAGTATATTAGTCTGCAGAGATACAAGTGATAGAGGGAGGGAAAGGTAGGAAGGTAATAACAACCTTAGTGCCATTCAAGTGTGATTGATCAGTTATATGGTGAACATTTGTCTTGCTGCATTTGAACTACATTATTTTCCTTATATTTACTGCACTAGAAACCAGCAGCAAGTCAGCACAATATTGTTTACAGAAAAAAAATCTGAAATCAGTGCTCAGTTAGAAACTCTATATACTTTTGCTAATGTCATTCAACGACCCTAAAGTGGCTTACCAAATCTGTACTCATGATTCCAGCTCAAAACATAAATCCACCATCTCCTTACTGACATTGCAGCCTTGTTGGAGCATGTTGGCCATCCACTACTAGATCCATCTGAACAATCCAGGGGTTTATGGGGCTCAGTAGTTAACAAGACAATTTTAAAATTAGCCTTTGCGCATGTCTGAGCCAACTGCAACCATTTCGGCTTGTAAGTTGTGACCATTGTTTGGGGGAGACCGAATAGCAGGTTGATGCACAACTGCAAGCCCTTGAAAGATCCTACACATTGAGATTTGAAGTTTATTAGACAAAGATTACATCTTTATGTTAAATAAATTTTGGGTAATAATTTGGAATGCGGTGTATATTGCTAAATCGATGAGCCGTATGAAAAAAGCAATTTTTTTTGCATTTTCTGATTCATTTCTGTGAAGGATCCAGTACAACAACTGATGCACTAGAGATGAATGTGAATGATTCTATAGGAAACTGCAAAATCTGTTCACAAATTAGTTTTCATTCTAATCATGCTGCTCATGGTTTAGGCCATATAAATTTAATGTCAGGTTGCCTTTAAGGTGCACAATGAAAGGTAAATAGTAATTAAATAAAGCAAAAGTGCTTATAAAAGTATATGTTTTAGTATCATGACAGATTGTGAAGATTACCATGCCAGGTGGTTTTGTCTATGTTGTACTGAAACAGAAGATTTAGTGAAAACACATTTCAATTAATTAGACAAGACTATGATGCTTGCCTTGAACATGTAATATTTGTATTATTGATGACAAAAGATATGTAATGAGCAAGCATTAAAATGCTCAAGTGCTCGCTATATATACCGTATATACTCATGTATAAGCCGACCCATGTATAAGCCGACCCCCCTAATTTTTCCACAAAAAACTGGGAAAACTTATTGACTCGCTTATAATCCTAGGGTGGAAAATTACAAAAATAAAAACAGATACCAATAAAAGTAAAATTAAT
>VIAB01040415.1:0-11421 GCA_009801035.1 Oophaga pumilio
AGCTGCTTCCCCTGCTTCCACGATAGTTCCGCCCCTGACTACAGCGTATGTGACTGCTGCAGTCAATCACTGGGATTAGAAGTAATGCTGGTGTAGATGGCACAAGCCACTTAGCTCAATGATTGGCTGCAGCAGTCACATGCACTGTATTCATGATGACACCATTGAAGTTTATAAACTATCAGCAGGAGCAGCAAAAGAGTAATGCTGATTTTATTATTTTAACATGGGCATAAAATGTATTTTTTTAAACTGTATTTGTAAATCTATACATAGATAAAATCTGTTAAATTAATTTTGATTTTATGTAGCCCAAAAGCAGCATACAACAGATATTTTGATCATCTCTTCTTTCCTAGGGCCACCCACATAGCAATCAGAACAAAAACAATTAACCAATATATTGAAAGCACTACCTATGTGTGTAAATATAATAAACTCAATATTAAATGCAAAAAAAATTATTTGATTGGCTACAGGTGCTGCTATGATACTTGAAGAAAGCAAAATTACACGTAAATGTTCTTTTTTCTTTTCATCTTCAGGCATCAAATAAGGAATCTGTATAGAAACAAAAATAAGCCTGGGAAATTACTCCAGCAATCACTTTAGTGTCTGCTGTTCTGATGGCTTAACCCTTGAAAGTGTCAATGTCAAGACCAGGGCCGCAACAAAAGTTTTTTGGTGCCCTAGGCAGATGAAGCCAATGGCGTCCCCCAACCCCCGCCCCAAAGCAAAGGCATTGCACAGAGACTAAAGGTACTGCCACACTACACAATCCCGCTAGCGATCTCGTTAGCGTCGCATACTAATGAGATCGCTAGCGGGATTGTTTCTATATCGCTAGTGTCGGACACACTTAGCGATATAGTTAACGACGCTATCGCCGTTAGCGATCTTCTTAGCGATTTAGCGGTACAAAAGTACCGCTAAATCGCTAAGAAAAGGTGCCACACTAGCGATATATACTTACCCAGCGGGAGCGCCGACGAGAAAAAAGGGTCCGGAACGATTCCAGCGACGAGCGAGATCCCAGCAGGAAGCTCGTCGCTGGAAGATGCCGCACACAGCAACATCGCTAACGGGATCGCTAAATAGTGACGTTTTTTAGCGATCCCGTTAGCGATGTTGCTTAGTGTGGCATACCCTTTAGGTACCAGGACTCTTAATTCACCTTGCCCCTTCCCTTACGATGGGTTAGGTAGCAAACTCTGACCACTTCCACTAGAATTGATATCTTTCTCACAATTTTTTTTTTAATCAAAAGTAAAAAAAGTGGTGTTTAGCGATGTGACTTAACAGGGAGTGCAATTTCAAAGTTAGATACAGAATCAAACATTGTTTGAGTCACAATTACACAATACAGGAGTAAAAATAGAGAAAAATGATCCCTGATGTCCTATTTTTTAAATGTAGAACCCAAAGATAGTTCCGTAAACTAAAAAGTGTAACTATAATCGGGGCTGTTTGGCTTCAATTAAGGTGTCCAGCATTTGGCAAATACCTTAATGGAAAACAAACATAACCCCATTATAAATAAAGGGATATGTCTGATGGTTCTTGAGTCTGTCATGTGGCAAATACAGTTTGCACAAAGCTGATGGTGGTTCTGGTGATGTATTCATGTAATGAAGATGATTCTGGTGATATAATCATCACTAGAAACATCATCAGTACATTAATACAAAGCAAAATCACCATCAGTACATAATTAACCCCTTTTTACCATCAAACATACTATTCCATCTATGTGACCTTTACCCCCAAGGCTGGTTTGCACCTTAATTACCGGGCCAAATTTTACAATTCTGACCACTGTCCCTTTACTCACGGCCCTGAGGAAGGAGTGTTCCACACTCCGAAACTCGCGTCGGGGTGGGCTCTGAGCCGGCTGACCTGTGCACCAACTTGGTAAATATTATAATATCTCTTTACCTTTGCCACTTATTGAGCTTATCTATTGGTGTAGGTTCAGATTAGTTATTCAGGTACTTACCATTACTAAGCATATGCTGTCTTTTCTCTGAACCAGGCACCGTTTGCCATATATACGGCTCTCGGTACAGATTGCCTTCTGTTGGCATATTATTAATTATTCTCGGGTCCTGCTGTGCTCACAGCCCTTGATTTTGTGTCATGTGCATTATGTGCTGCATTTATTCCCCCGTTTTCTGCCTTTGACCTGTACATTTTAGAACTTTAATAAACTTTGTATTTTTAATTAGACCTTATGACTGTTGTCCATTTATATTTTGCCACGTGACAAATACAGTTTGCACAAACCTGATGGTGGTTCTGGTGATGTATTCATGTAATGAAGATGATTCTGGTGATATAATCATCACTAGAAACATCATCAGTACATTAATACAAAGCAAAATCACCATCAGTACATAATTAACCCCTTTCTGCCATCTGTGACCTTTACCCCCAAGGTGGTTTGCACCTTAATTACCGGGCCAAATTTTACAATTCTGACCACTGTCCCTTTATGAGGTAATAACTCTGGAACGCTTACATGGATCTTGGTGATTCTGACATTGTTTTCTCGTGACATATTGCACTTCATGTTAGTGGTAAAATTTCTTTGAAATAACTTGACTTAATTTGTGAAAAATGGAAATTTGGAGAAAATGTAGAAAATTTTGCAATTTTTCAACTTTGAATTTTCATGCCCTTAAATCACAGAGATATGTCACAAAAAGTACTTAATAAGTAACATTTCCCCCATGTCTACTTTACATCAGCACAATTTTGGAACCAAAATTTTTTTTTGTTAGGAAGTTATACTGTAAGGGTTAAAAGTTAACCAGTGATTTCTCATTTTTACAACACCATTTTTTTGGGGGTTCACCTTACATTTGAAGTCACTTTGAGGGGCCTATATGATAATAAATACCCAAAAGTGATACCATTCTAAAATCTGCACCCCTTAAGGTGCTCAAAACCACATTCAATAAGTTTATTAACCCCTAAGGTGCTTCACAGGAATTTTTTGAATGTTTTAAAAAAATGAACATATAACTTTTTTTCACAAAAAAATTATTTCAGGTCCAATTTTTTTATTTTCCCAAAGGTAACAGGAGAAATTAGACCCCAAAAGTTATTGAGCAATTTGTCCTGAGTACGCTGATACCCTATATGTGGGGGGGACCACTGTTTCGGTGCATGGCAGAGCACGGAAGGGAAGGAGCGCCGTTAGACTTTTTCAATGCAAAATTGGCTGGAATTGAGATCAGATGCCATGTCGCGTTTGGAGATCCCCTGATGTGCCTAAACAGTGGAAACCCCCCACAAGTGACCCCATTTTGGAAACCAGACCCCCCAAGAAACTTATCTAGATGTGTGGTGAGAACTTTGAACCCCCAAGTGCTTCACAGAAGTTTAAAATGTAGAGCCATAAAAATAAAAAATCATATTTTTTTCCACAAAAATGATATTTTCGCCCCCCAATTTTTTATTTTCCAAAGGGTAACGGAAGAAATTGGACCGCCAAGAGTTATTGTGCAATTTGTCCTGAGTATGCTGATCCCCCTTGTGTAGGGGTAAACCACTGTTTTGGCACATGGCAGAGCTCGGAAGACAAGGAGCACCGTTTGACTTTTTCAACGCAGAATTGTCTGGAATTGAACTCAGAAGCCATGTCATGTTGGAGAGCTTCTGATGTCTGATGTGCCTAAACAGTGGAAAGCCCCCAATTCTAATTCCAACCCTAACTCGAACACACGCCTAACCCTAATCCCAACCATAACACACCCCTAACCCTAATCCCACCCGTAATCCAAACCCTAATTCCAACTCTAGCCGTCACACGGGATACACGTCACACGGGATACGCCGGGGTCAACGTGTATCCACTGCACGGTACACGCTGGGACTCATATAAATACAATACAGACCAAAAGTTTGGACACACCTTCTCATTCAAAGATTTTTCTGTATTTTCATGACTATGAAAATTGTAGAATCACACTGAAGGCATCAAAACTATGAAGTAACACATGTGGAATTATACATTACACTTTACAAAAAAGTGTGAAACAACTGAAAATATGTCTTATATTCTAGATTCTTCAAAGTAGCCACCTTTTGCTATGACAGTGTCACCAGCAAAGCACCCCCACACCATCACACCACCTGCTCCATGCTTCACGGTGGGAACCAGGCATGTAGAGTCCAGCCATTCACCTTTTCTGTGTGCAAAGCAGTAATCCAACCAAAAGGTGGCTACTTTGAAGAACCTAGAATATAAGACCAATTTTCAGTTGTTTCACACTTTTTTGTAAAGTGTGATGTATAATTCCACATGTGTTGATTCATAGTTTTGATGCCTTCAGTGTTATTCTACATTTTTCATAGTCATGAAAATACAGAAAAATCTTTGAATGAGAAGGTGTGTCCAAACTTTTGGTCTATACTGTACATTACATATGTGATATTTGAAAGTGAAATTATATATATGAAAATACACATGCATGCTCACACACATTGGAGAAGACATGCACATGCATGCTTACCCACACTGCAAAACACACGCACACGCACACATTGGAAAATACACACACACACACACACACACACACATGAAAACACATGCATGTTCACACACATTGCAAAGCACACACATACACTGAAAAATACACACACACGCACGCTCACACACATGGCAAAGCACACGCACACATTGGAAAACACACATGCACGCTCACACATTTGTACGTTCACACACAGGAAAACACACATGCACATTCGCATGCATAGAATACACATGCATGTTCACACGCATAGGAAAACACACATGCATGCTCACACACATAGGTTGCTCACATGCTTAAGAAAACACACATGCACGCTCACACACATAAGAAAACACATGTACGTTCACACAAATAGGAAAACATATATGCATGTACACGCATAGGAAAACACACATGCATGCTCACACCCATAGGAAAACACACATGCACGCTCTCCCACATAGGACGCTCATATTCATAGGAAAACACATGCACACTCATACGCATAGGAAAACAAACATGAATGCTCACGCATTGGAGAACACTCATGCACGCTCACACACATAGGAAAACACACATGCACGCTCATATGCATAGGAAAACACATGCACACTCATACGCATAGGAAAACAAACATGAATGCTCACGCATTGGAGAACACTCATGCACGCTGACACACATAGGAAAACACACATACACGCTCATATGCATAGGAAAACACATGAACGCTCACACGCATAGAACACACATGCACACTCATACCCATAGGAAAACACACATGCACGCTCACACAGATAGGACGCTCATATTCATAGGAAAACACATGCATGCTCACACACATAGGAAAACACACATGCACGTTCACACGCATAGGAAAACACACATGCACACTCACGCACATTAAAACACACATGCACGCTTATACACATAGGAAAACACATGCAAGCTCACAGCATAGAAGATATGCATGCTCACGCATCGGAAACCGCATGCACGTTCACATGCATAGAAGCAACACATGCACGTTCACACGCATAGGAAAACAGACATGTACGCTCACACGCATAGGAAGACACACATGCACACTCACGCATAGGAAAACACACATACTCAGGAAAACACACGTACGCTAACCAGCCATGTTTAATTTATCATTTGTCAAATGACCCCCCTGATACTTATCTCAGCACAGCAAAAGCTGAAATGGGCAGCTAGAGAGGTGACCTGGAGTGTGCTGGGCAGTGGGCACACACACAGGGCAGCTACCTCTCATTTTGTCCTGCTGTCCTGTGCTGCTGGTCTGCACGCTGATGCTCCTGCCCCTCCTGGTCCTGGCTGACCGGACATCGAAGGCAGATCTGCACACAAAGAGAGGGATGATGAGTGAGATCACTTTGTAAGTAATGCACCCTTCTCTTGTGTGCAAAATAGCGGAGCAGCCCCCACCCACCACTGCGTGCACATTGCTGAAGCCGGCCAAGTCTCCAGCCACATGTGCATGCTGCTCGTCCCGTTCCCATGATGCTGCACCACAAGGTGCCTGAAAAATTAAAGGGATCGACAGCCGGAAAACTGGCTGGCGGACCCCCAAGAGGTGGCACACCGCGGCCCACTGGGCAAATGCTCGATTGGGCAAATTAGCAATCCAGGCCTGTCTGTTGATGTATTCATGTATTGATAGTGGATCTAGTTATGCATTCATTTACTAATGGTGGTTCTGGTGACATACTCATGTACTGATGGTAGTTCTGGTGACGTATTTATTTACTGATGACATTTCTGGTGCTATATTTATGTACTGTTGATGGCTCTGGTGCTTTAACCCCTTTACCCCAAGTGTGGTGTGCATGTTAATGACCAGTCCAATTTTTACAATTCTGACCACTGTCCCTTTATGAGGTAATAACTCTGGAATGCTTCCATGGATCCCGGTGATTCTGACATTGTTTTCTCGTAACATATTGTACTTCATGATAGTTGTAAAATTTATTTGATATAACTTGCGTTTGTGAAAAAAATGTAAATTTGGCAAAAATTTTGAAAACTTCGCAATTTTCCAAATTTGAATTTTCATGCCCTTAAATCAGAGATATTTCACATAAAATACTTAATAAACAACAATTTCTCAATTTTACAACATCATTTTTTTTAGGGACCACATCACATTTGAAGTCACTTTGAGAGGTCTACTGTCACGGGGCAGTAGTTGGAATACAGGGGATGAGGAATCTGGGCCCCTGAACTGCCCCTAAGGCTAAGGGAGGGCTCTGTCTTTCCTTAACTTGGGGGTACACTTGAAGGTAGTGAGGTCAAAGTCACCAACCTGTCCCTGTCTCCTGTTTAGGCCTGTGCTAAACCCCCAACCCCCTCCCCAGGAGGTGAGACAGGGAATAAAGGGAACCACACCAAAGTAACCAAAGGAAAGGAAAGACAGATACTTAGGGGTTAAATCAACTAAACATCAAAAACTTAGCTTTCTCTGCTGCAATACACCGCACAGCAGAGTAAGGCACCAGGGAAATAGCAGAAGGACCACTGCGCTCAGCAACCTCCTGACTCCAGCTTGGTTGGTCTCCAAAAGCAAAAGTATCACCAACAGTCAGCTGATGGCTCAGGTGACCTTTTAAGGGATAGTGGGAGTGGTCACCGCCTTCCCCTGACAAGTCAGCAGCAATGCAATTACACCAGCGGTCACCGGGGGAAAAGACTGACATTAACCCCCAATGGCCTGAAAGGAAAAAGGTTTTAATATGGAAAGCAAGATCTGCCACATATCCAAAAGTGGATCATGACAGTACCCCCCCATTTATTGAGGGGCCTCTGGACCCTCAACACCACACCTCATTGGAAACAACCTACGGTGAGGATGCCTTGATCCACCAGGGTTCACCCCAGCAGTCACCTGACTCTCAGGCTTATGGCAAACACGGACTGATGGAAGTGGCAATAACGTATGCTCCGGAGGTGCCACAAATCTCCAAAGCACCGACCTGGGGAATGAGTTATGTACGTGCATTACTGGGGGTAACTCCAGCTGGTAAGTCCCTGGGCCGAGAATGGCCGACACCTGATATGGCCTGATCACCCGAGAACTCCAGACTCCAGCAGCACACACCGGATGTTTTTGGTGAACACCCATACATACTCGTTCACACACAGGTCCGGACCTGAACGTATATTGCCACACACACGTTTGCCACAAGATGGTGAACTCTTCGAGGAACTGACAACAGAGGCGTCCCCCTGTGTCACCACACTCACACAATTCTCAGAGGAAACAACCCTCCCCTGACCCCTCCTCCCAAGAGGGCTCCGACTCTCAGGGTTGGCTAATGGTGAGGGCTGAGAGAATGGTGAGAGAATGCTGTAGATAAGCCCCTGATGGCAGTGACTGAGAAAACATTGTCAGAATCACTGGGATCCAGAGAAGCATTCCAGAGTTATTACCTCATAAAGGGACAGTGGTCAGCATTGTAAAAATTGGCCTGGTCATTAACATGCAAACCACCCTTGGGGATAAAGGGGTTAAAATGATACTTAGGTCGATGAAATCCGTCTTGTGGTTGTTGTGTAATATTTGTTTTCAGTTTTGAGTTAATGATATTCTTGTGCCCCAAGGCGGCCGGGGGGGTCTTCATGTGGTGCTCTGCCTAGCTATTCATCTGTATGGCTTCTGACAGGTCACGGATCCCTCACTGACCAGTCCCCTAGTTTATAAACTGAATATTATATATATGTATATATATATCTTTGTGAAAAAAATCCCCTTCTGTAGGCAGGAGCCGGCGGTGGCCCCTGCGCTGCATCATGATCACATATGTACTGTGTATATAATTAATTTGTTTAAGGTTATCCTGAAATTCATTAAAAAAAAATTTGTTTGTAAATGGCGCCAGCTGCACCTGCGCAGTAGCAGCTCTTGGTGATACGACCGCTGCTACTCCACAGGCGGCACCATCTTTGTAGAGGAAAAAAAAATGTCCTCTTCCAAGATGGTGCCGCCATTGTCTGTGAATAGCAGATATTGAATCACCTCTATATACACTGATAGCTGCTATTGCGCAGGTGAGACGGGCATCATTTTCAAACAGATTTTTTTTTTTTATGAATTTCAAGACAACCTTAAACAAATGAATTATATGCACATTACACATGCGATCATTTTGCAGTGCTGGCGCCACTGCTTGCCTTGCAGAAGGGGATTCCCCCCCCCCAAGATATACCAGTATATATAATATTCATTATGTAAACTTTTGGGCAGGAGATCATTGAAGGATCAGTGACCTGTGAGCAGTCTGCATTATGAATACCTAATTAGAGCAGCACATGAAGACCCCCCCACAGGCCACCTCAAAGCACAAGCTTATCATTATAAGGCAGGGGTCGCACTAGCGATGAATACGGACAAGTGCTATGCGATAAAACATCGCATAGCACTCGGATCAGCATTCATCTATGGGGCTACTCCCATCAGCGATTTTTTTCTCGGCCGTTTTCAATGTGCGAGTGAAATCACAGCATGCTACGATTGTCACCGACACTCAGCCGAGTCTCGGCTCACTCTCACCCATATAAGCCTATGGGTGCAAGTGAGACAACGCACATCACTCGGGTATCATTCGAGTGCTGTGCGATATACGCTGACCCCAACAATGGAGGAGATGGAGAAATTAGTTTCTCTGCCTCCTCCGCAGCTGTGCTCCGATCTGCTCTGTGTGAGAGGCTCGGAGCATAGTAGCTTGACACTCGGCTCCCGCACGCAGCAGAGCAGGAGCCGAAGGTCATTAGCATATCGCATCCGGCCTAAGGACGGGATCACACATGCGACGAAAACGGCCGTTGCTCGCATGTGAAATCCCAGCTCTGGCGCTGGCACTCGGGAGTGGAGTGCGCGGCTGCATGTATTTCTATGCAGCCGCTCGCTCCACTCCCGAGTGCCGGCACCAGAGCTGGGATTTCACATGCGAGCGACGGACGTTTTCGTCGCATGTGTGATCCCGGCCTAATCAGTATAACAGCGGTGACCTGACTCTGTCTGTAGGTTACTGTGCACAATCCTGCTGACAGGTTCCCTCTAAGTATATAGCGAGGATTTGTGTTAATAGCATATAGTAAGGTGCTGTGTATATTTATAGTGTAGATATGTGTATGGACTCTATACTATATACAATATAACATATACATGTGGATAAGAAAAGGAAAAAAAGGATCCAGCAACGGCTTGGAACGGCTAAAATATAACTTTTAATTTCAAAGCTAGTAAAAACAATAAATGGCACATATTGTCGGGCATTGCACACACACACACACTGCACAGTACCACTTCTCCTGTCTTGTATACTGGGTGTAATTCTTAGTATTTGTATTAAGTCCAAATTCACATATTCAGTATTTGGTCAGTATTTTACATGAGTATTTGTAGCCGAAACCAGGAGTGGAACAATCTGAGGAAAAGCATAATAGACACACGTCACCACTTCTGTATTTATCACCCACTCCTGGTTTTAGCTTAAATACTGATGTAAAATACTGAACGTGTGAACATGGCCTTATTCTGTATATATACTGTACACTTCTCCTGTCTTGTTGTCAGAAAGGCTGCATTGCACTTCTGGATTGTCATTATTGGTTTATTTTTAATATTCCTAATGCCAATCAAAAATAAATCTTGGAAAACCTGTTTAAATGAGTTACCCAAATTAATCCCCTCTACTCAGGATATAGGATGACTTGCCAATTGCTGAAGCACCCATAATCCCAAGGACCGGAGCTCTGAAGAGCATCATGTAAATAGAGCTGTGGTCGATCCTGCACAGTGCGGCACTATTCACATGTGGCTCCTTTAAAGCACCACTCCAGCATTTTTTTATTGTACCACTGGAGTGGTTCCTTAAATGTAAATCCGCTACCCCGTCTCATACTCACCTTCATTGGTCTCCAGCATTGCTCCCATTCATCTCTTGTGAAAAATGACCTGCTCGCAGCTCTAGTGTTTCATGGAGCGGTGCAGAGGTCACTTTTCAGTACAAGTCTGAGAGACCCTCGTCCTGGCTCTCATAGACTTGTATTGAGAGCTTGGGATGTAACTTCTGAATTCCAGCTGTCAGAAATTGCGCTTACAAAATGGCACCTTGGGATCGGCACGGTGCACTGGGATTAGGGGGCTTACACTTAAAGCGCTACTCCAGTGCTGAAAAAAATCAAACTGCTGGAGTAAGTAAATAAAAATCCACTGATCAGGGGTGGGAAGTGCTATAGTATGTGGGCTGGTGGGATTTGTGTGGCAGGGCTGCTTTTTAGTCCCAGTCCAGCCCTGTCAACAGACCCACCATAAGTACTTAACTACGTCACCAGAACCACCATCACTAGAACCTTCATCAGTACATGAATACGTCACCAGAACCAACAATAACTGAATATAAGAACCAAGTTTAGCACAATTAATTGCAATATCAAATCAGCCCCATAAACCATTGTATCACATGAACCTACAACTCCCAGTATGTCCTTAACCCCTTTCTGCCATCTGACGTACTATCCTGTCCATGTGCCCTGGTACTTAATTCCCAAGGACGGGAAAGTATGTCATACGCGATCAGCCGCGCTCTCGG
Organism: Oophaga pumilio; assembly: GCA_009801035.1. NCBI lineage: Eukaryota > Metazoa > Chordata > Amphibia > Anura > Dendrobatidae > Oophaga > Oophaga pumilio. The sequence goes on from VIAB01040415.1 coordinate 11,129, forward strand.
AGGGAGCGTAGCTAATCGCGGCCGGGTGTCAGCTGATTATCACAGCTGACACCCGGCACTTTAACCCTCGGCACACTGCGATCAAAGATGGGAAGCATCGCGCAGGGAGGGGGCTCACTGCGTGCTTCCCTGAGACCCTCAGAACAGCGATGTGATCGCGCTGTTCCGAGGGCCTCCTCCCTGCAGACCCCCTGGATCCAAGATGGCCGCGGGGTCCCTCCAGGTCCTGCAGGGAGGTGGCTTGTCAGTGCCTGTGTGTGGCCCAGCTGCGCTTGGTACACATGTTTCCAGGA
>VIAB01040427.1:0-16264 GCA_009801035.1 Oophaga pumilio
GTACCGGGAGACAAGGTAACAAATGGAAGGAGGCGATGGATGGATGGCTTTGTATGGGATGGCTAAGGTTTTGAACCAGAATCTCTGGGCAATGAGGAGCAAGTGAAGGGTTTGACAGAGAGGAGAGACCAGGGAATAGCGGGGTGACTGTTGCATTAGTCAGGCAGCAGAACTGAGGATAGATTGGAGGTGTGTGAGAGTGTTAGAAGAGAGGTCACACAGCAGGACGTTGCAGTAGTCGAGGAGGGAGATGATGAGGGCATGCACTAGAGTTTTTGCGTATATACCGATCCAAGTAATATTTTGCAGTTGAAGTCAGCAGGAAGTGGAAAGGGCTTGGATATGTGGTTTGAAGGAGAGATTAGAGTCCAGGGTCACCTCAAGGCAGTGAGCTTGCAAGACTGGGGAGAGTGAGCAGTCATTTAGACAAAATTTAGGAAATTTGTCACATCCAAACAGAAGTTGATAAAAGTAAATGGTCTTTATTGAAATTCCATAAAACAACAAACTAGTTCAGGTAATACATTAAAATCTGCTGACACGTTTCTGCCAACTGTCTTTAGTCATAGAATACAGCACAATGAACATATACAAGTATTGAAAACAATCTATGGTGAGCCTCCATTTAAAGCACACCAGTGAAATTCCTGGCACTCATGGCAGTTCATTCATCCGTCACGCTGATATACAAAGAATGTGGTGAGCCCTGTTGCTTTCTCTCTATGAGCAGCCATTTATATTAATTGATAGGTCTGCTGGGGGAGTCGAGTAAAATGGAGGAAAGATGATGAATTCTGTTTTGTCCATGTTAAGTTTTAGAAATCTAGCAGAGAAGAAGGATGAAGTGGTGGACATACATTGTTGAATTCTGGTTAGTAAAGAGGTGATATCAGGTCCAGAGATGTAGATCTGTGTGTTATCAGCATAGAGATGATAATGAAAGCCATGGGACTCTATGAGCTATCCCAGGCCGAGGGTATAGATGGAGAAAAGAAGGTGTTCTAGAACTGAACCTTGCGGGGCTCTGACAGATAGGGGCAAGATGAGGAGGTGGCGTATGAGTGGGAGATGCCGAATGTCTTATCTGTTAGGTATGAAGAGATCCAAAATAGAGCGAAGTCTATGATGCCAAGAGATGAGAGAATCTGTAGTAAGAGATATTGGTCAACTGTGTTAAAAGCAGATGATTGGTCCTGGAGGAGGAGGACAGAGTAGTGTCACTTGGTGGTTAGTAGGTCATTGTAGACTTTATTTAGGACAGTTTAACTGGAATGATGTCAGAAGCCAGATTGTAAGTGGTCAAAGAGGGACCAGAGGGAGATGTGGGAGGACAGTTTGAGATTAACTTGTCGTTCCAGTAGTTTTGAGGCATATTGGAGAAGTGATATGGGGCTTTAGCTAGACACAGAGGATGGGTCAAGGGAGGGTTTTTTGAGGATGGCTGTGATCAAGACATGTTTGAAGCAAGAGGGGAAAACACCAGTTGTTAGTGAAAGTTTGAAGAGATTGGTAAAGGATGAGATGAAGACTGCTATCTGGTTTAAGATGAGGTGAGATTGGATCAGGTTGAGTACACAGATGGTGAGATGTGATCCTGAGATAGAGAAGAAAGTTGATTTTCTGTGATGTGGAGAAGCTGATTTTAGATGAGGACTGAGCAGTTATGAGGAGGGTCAGTATACTAAAGCCTTCTATCATCGATCTTCTGCTTGAAGAATGAGGCAAAGTCTTCAGCTGAGATGAGAGGAGAGGAAGGAGGTGCTGGGGGTTGGAGGAGAAAATTGAAAGTGTTGAATAGCTGTTAAGAATTGTGAGACATGGAGGATATGAGATATGAGAAGTATGTTTGTTTTGCTGCAGTGAGTGTGGAATTGAAAGTGGTGAGGGACTGTTTGAATGTGATGAATTGCTCATAGAGTGGGATCTTTTCCATCTCCACTCAGCAACCCTGGATACCCGCCTCAGTTCTTTAGTCAGGCTAGTGTGCCAGGTTTGCCTATTGTTTGTGCAATCTTTGTTATGTGTAAGTGGGGTGACCCTTTTGAGAGCTGCATTTGTCCTGTTTTATAAAGTGTCCGTAGCATCTGCTTTGTGTAAGGAACCTATGTCTGCAAGTGGAAAAAGGGACTCAGAAAGTGAGTGTAAATCAATCTGTTTAAGATTTCTGTGAGGGTGTGCAAGTTTGTGGAGTGGGGATTGTGCACCAGGAGAGGAGAGGGAAGAGATTGTGAGTAGGCTGTGGTCAGACAAAGGAAGAGATGAGATACAGAGGTTCGATAGTGAGTGGAGGCGGGTGAAGATGAAGTATTTGACCATATTTATGAGTGGCTGCAGAATACTATTAAGCAAGGCCATATGAGGAATGATAATAATAATCTTTATTTATATAGCGCCATCATATTCCGCAGCGCTTTACAGTTTAACAGTTTCAAAACACAAGTGATAAGTAACAACGTTACCAATACAATAATGAAAGCAAACAAGATGACCCTGCTCGTGAGAGCTTACAATCTACAATGAGGTGGGGGAGTTACAAAGTACAGGTGCGTATATACAATGGTGTATTTACAATGATGGTCCAGCCATCTTGAGGGAGTGAGGGATGGATGGAGATAGTGAATGGGCTACACACACTTACACATAGAATGACTTTGATTAGTGAACGTTATAGGCCGCTCTGAACAAATGTGTTTTGAGGGAGCGCCTGAAACTATGCAAATTGTGGATAGTCCTAATTTCTTGGGGTAGAGCATTCCAGAGGATTGGCGCAGCGCTGGAGAAGTTTTGGAGTCGGGAGTGGGAGGTACGGATTAGTGCAGAGGTTAGTCGAAAGTCGTTTGCAGAGCACAGCAGTTGATTAGGCCGATAGATAGAAATGAGGGAGGAGATGTAGGGGGGTGCTGCACTGTGGAGAGCTTTGACTTGGATCCTATAACGAATGGGCAGCCAATGTAAGGACTGGCGAAGAGCGGACACTTCCGAGTACCGATTATCCAGATGGATGACCCTGGCTACTGCATTCAGTATGGACTGGAGAGGGGATAGTCGAGTAACGGGGAGACCAAGTAATAGAGCGTTGCCATAGTCCAGGCAGGAGAGATAGAAGCTTAGAGACAATAGACTGGGAAGTGTCAATGGGGATATTGAAGTCACTCATGATGATAACCTGATGTCAGCAGAAAGGAAATGAAAAAGCCACGTGGTGAAGTTTTAAAAAAAGATGGTAAATGAAAGCCAGTTGGAGGTTGGAGGGGGAGTATATGCACAAAGATTGCACCTCAAAAGAAGGGAGAGTTACAGAGTGGTAGTGAAATTGAGGTAAAGAAGCATTTTTATAACAGGAAAAAACCACATTCTCCCCCATGCTTGCTGCTGGTGTGAGGAGTGTGAGAAAGATGGAGTCACCCATAAGAAAGGGCAGCTGAAGAGACTGTCAGAGGGGGTGAGCCATCTTTCAGTGATGCTGAGGAAGGAAATGTAGGAATGTTTGTTGCAGACAGAGGGATCGTTCCATAGTGCAACTGTTAGAGAGACTAGAAAAGCAGGGGCTGGGTGAATGGGTTTAAGGTTAGAAAAAAAGGTTATGGAAATTTGTGATAGATCACAGATGGGAGGTGGAAGCGACAGTGGGGATGTGGCGAGGAGGAATAGTAATTGGAGAGATATTACCGGCAGTGAGGAGGCAAAGAAAATGTGGTAGTATGTGGTAGCTGAAGAGGGCATGATGCGGCTGTCTGTGATTGGAGACAAAGATTTGTATGTTAAGGTACAGATCTGAAGAGGAATGAGATAGATGGAGAGGATTGTGGGAGAAGTAACCAGCTCTTTACCAGTTGTAGGGATTTGGAGGGTTAGTATGAAGAGAAAGACTATGGAGGTGAGAGTGAAGACAAACCAAAACATTGCTTACTGTGACTTAGTATCCAGTTCCCTTGTGATTCGATTCTAGTTTAATTCATTGCAATACACTTAGATGCTGCACTTAGAGGTTGCAGGAGCAGACTAAAGTCTATGCAGATAACTAACTCCCAATATATTTGCAAACAAATGCATGTATGAAAGATGGGGAGGAGGCCTGAACTCATCTTTTTGATCAGTTAATCAAGCTGAGCCATATGTACGATATTGCAATCAGAGTAAACAAATGGGTAGTAAAGAAAAGAGGAGCGGAGGTAGCAGCATACCAGGGGTGAGAAGTAGATGCAAATCAGTATCAGAACTTGGACAAGCTGGATGCAGTGTGACACATACCGGGAGTGAGTATATAACCCAATGTGAACAGGGGAATACTCATAGGTGTTTGGGAGTTAAAAAAAACTAACTAGAAAACCTACAGAGAGTGAACTACCAAGAAGTTATGCATAAAGCTTAAATCTTTAGTGAGTGCACAATATACATAAAAACATTTTAAAAAATATAGGGTGGGAGTTGTACAGACAATATAGTGGTATCTCAGTCACATATGTTATACATTTACCATTCTAACATTGTTTATTATTCACACATATTCGCACTTATTCCATGAGGAAGCTCAATATCATGCAGCTAATGAATGTTTTTTTAGGGCAATAGCTTCATCTAGTGGATAAAGATGAGAAAAACAAACACTATTAAACTGTAGGGTTCAGTACACGCTTTAGGCAATGAATCATAATATTGCACACAGATAATGCTGGATTAAAATTTTAATTTGCCAATAGTACTGCAAAAATAACACAGATAAAAGTTATGTCATCTGATCACTAGAAAAAATATATTATAGTGAATGTAGATTCATTTCTATATAATTCTAATGAATAAATCCTCAGATAAGTAATAATACATAAAAATATAAGGAGCTACTGATAAAGTGCATAGTTATACCATTACATGTGGATCCACATAGGTAGATATACAGTACAGACCAAAAGTTTGGACACACCTTCTCATTCAAAGATTTTTCTGTATTTTCATGACTATGAAAATTGTAGAATCACACTGAAGACATCAAAACTATGAATTAACACATGTGGAATTATACATTACACTTTACAAAAAAGTGTGAAACAACTGAAAATATCTCTTAAATTCTAGGTTCTTCAAAGTAGCCACCTTTTGCTTTGATTACTGCTTTGCACACAGAAAAGGTGAACGGATGGACTCTACATGCCTAGTTAACACCGTGAAGCATGGAGGAGGTGGTGTGATGGTGTGGGGGTGCTTTGCTGGTGACACTGTTGAGGATTTATTCCAAATTGAAGCGGTGCGCGGTCCAGCTCACCCCAAACCATCTCGATTGGGTTCAGGTCTGGTGACTGTGGAGGCCAGGTCATCTGGCGTAGCACCCCATCACTCTCCTTCTTGGTCAAATAGCCCTTACACAGCCTGGAGGTGTGTTTGGGGTCATTGTCCTGTTGAAAAATAAATGATGGACCAACTAAACGCAAACCGGATGGAATAGCATGCCGCTGCAAGATGCTGTAGTAGCCATGCTGCTTCAGTATGCCTTCAATTTTTAATAAATCCCCAACAGTGTCACCAGCAAAGCACCCCCACACCATCACACCACCTCCTCCATGCTTCACGGTGGGAACCAGGCATGTAGAGTCCATCCGTTCACCTTTTCTGCATGCAAAGCAGTAATCAAAGCAAAAGGTGGCTACTGTGAAGAACCTAGAATATAAGACATATTTTCAGTTATTTCACACTTTTTTGTAAAGTGTAATGTATAATTCCACATGTGTTAATTCATAGTTTTGATGCCTTCAGTGTGATTCTACAATTTTCATAGCCATGAAAATACAAAAAAATCTTTAAATGAGAAGGTGTGTCCAAACTTTTGGTCTGTACTGTATAATATATCACTATAATGTACAAAAAAAAGTGTTGTACAGATATACACTTCGAATAGTAGATACAGTTTTTCAATAAGTAAATGCAGTTTCTCATGGATATTACTTTTCAGTCAGCAAAAATAAATACCACTTTTTGTTAAGAAATGGATCCCATAATTGGGCCTGTTTAATAACACTTACCGTATATACTCGCGTATAAGCCGAGATTTTCAGCCAATTTTTTAAGGCTGAAAGTCCCTCTCTTGGCTTATATGCAAGTCATATACCGGGGGTCGGCGTGGGAGGGGGAGAGGGGATGTCAGATCATACTTACCCCCCCGCCGGTGCGTCTCTGCAGCCCCCCTGGTTCTTCCACGATTTCAGGCTCCTTCCTGCATCGGTCACGTGGTACCGCTCATTAAAGTCATGAATATGCACATATTCATGACTTTAATGAGCGGTACCAAGTGACCGCTGTAGGAAGGAAGAGCTGCCGGAGACGGCGGGAGAAGAGCTGGGGCTGCAGAGACGCGCCAGGAGGGGGTGAGAATATGCGATATTCACCTGTCCCCCATAGTGCACCGGTGTCCCCATCTGCTCAGGACACCAGCACCTGGCCCCAGTGACAAGAGGTGAGTATGTCATTTTTTTTTTTAGTTGCAGCAACCGCAGCTTAAGGGACCTATACTATGGAGCATATGGGGCATAATCTATGGAGCATCATATGGGGCATAATCTATGGAGCATATGGGGCATAATCTATGGAGCATATGGGGCATAATCTATGGTGCATATGGGGCATAATCTATGGAGCATATGGGGCATAATCTATGGAACATATGGGGCATAATCTATGGAGCAAATGGGGCATAATCTATGGAGCATATGGTGCATACTCTATGGAGCATATGGGGCATAATCTATGGAACATATGGGGCCTAATCTATGGAGCATATGGGGCATAATCTATGGAACATATGGGGCATAATCTATGGAGCATATGGGGCATAATCTATGGAGCATATGGGGCATAATCTATGGAGCATATGGGGCATAATCTATTTAGCATATGGGGCATAATCTATGGAACATATGGGGCATAATCTATGGAACATATGGGGCATAATCTATGGAACATATGGGGCATAATCTATGGATCATATGGGGCATAATCTATGGAGCATATGGGGGCATAATTTATTGAGCATATGGGGCATAATCTATGGAGCATCATATGGGGCTTAATCTATTTAAAATAAAAAGAGATATTCACCCTTCCAAACATGGCCAATTTCTGTTGTCGTTTATTCTTTAACCTGAGATTGAGTCAATGTTGTACCCTTCTTCACATTTTCTGGCTGCCTTGAATACAAGCGAGTGAGGAAAATTTTTAGATTTATAAATTATAAAAGAAGAAGATTTTTTGTATTATTAGGAACAGTGCAAAAATCATACTAGGAAATACGCAAAGCAAATCAAATCAACTTCCAAATAATTTGTATGTCTTTTAATATCAATCTTTTCCATGATCATTTGCATCGCATATAAAAACATTGTCGTAGTGAATAAAGTAGAATGACAGCACTCGTCATACAGGACTGATCATTAGAAACAGAGGTCGATGGAAGAAAAACACGACATTGGCATTCTGAGGTTATCTGGCCTGTGCTCTAGGAGTTCTGATGCATTCATTTATTGCCATAGTGAACATGCTTTCCTCTACCGACTACATTCTCACGTCTTGGAGTAACCAGAATCTGCTTCCAGTGTTCCGCTCTGTTACTTATTGTTGATTTTTTTCTCCCCCATTGCTGAGATGAAAGAGTCCATATTATTCGCAATTGATTTGTCTGAAGTTTTCTTCACTAACCTTAGTTTTTGGTTAACAACATTGCTTTCTGTGGTCTTCTGCCTGAAGATCTGCAATTTAAATTCTGGTCTTTTTCTACTTCTAAAAAGTCTTATTTTACCAAAGTTGTTTCAGCTGGTCGTGAAATCTGTCCTGGTCACCAGTTGTTACACTGCACTTTGTATGTGGATTGGTAATTTTGAAATTCCCCGGCAATTCGAAAATGTAAGGATCAAAAATACAACTTTGGAGTCAAATTTTAGACATATGGTGATATTCATGTTATGGGACTCTGCTTTCTTCCTCATTTACTCCATAGCAGCCGGTCTTCTCAACTCTGTGTCTTCACTTGAGTCGAATGAGAAGTCACAGTCATTGAGTAACTCGCCTTCAGACTTTCCATACAGCCATACAATTTGTGACTGTCTGCTCGGTGTACTATGTTATACTTGCCAGTGGGATAGAAGTGGCTCTTTACCTTTACTACTTTCAGTCATTGGAAGTTTTGTGGCTTTACGCGAGCACAGACAGCATACCTATTTTTCATTACACGTCTTCGATCTTTAAAACAGCCAAGAAAAGAAGTCGTTTCATTGCGATTGTCCAATATGGCGCCCAGTGCTTTACTTTTAGAACATACTGTCAATCTCATTGATTTGCAATGCGGTCAATGGGGCCAAATGTAACCAGCTGGAACTCCATTATTTTTGTTGTTGAAAGCAAAAATATTAAGAATATTTAAGAAGTAAAAATTCTTGTGATTTTTTTTAAAGTTTGAATATATTTATGCTATTCCATCTATTCCAAAAATTATTTTGCTATTATTTATGTATGTATTCAATTGAACAAATAAAAATTAAATATAGGAATCATAGCGAAATATATATATATAAAAAAAACTACTCTTTTAGGGATTAAAAGACGCATCTTGTAATGTATACTAAATTTTCGTTTGTGTGTGTAATGTGAAAAGATGTGGAAAAGCTAATGGGGTACGAATACTTATTTACTTTTTTAAGGCACTGCAATGGAGGAAATATTTTAAATTGGGTCATGTATTATATTTAAGAGAACAAATAAAAATGTACATTTTACATGATACTTTTCTTTGCACTTTTTTGCACAATTTTAGCACAGCTGTGGTTTTGATGTGTATACAGTATACAATGTAGTGATGATCGAATCTGCCAAGATTTAAATTAATCACATAATACAGATTTTCAGTGGAATTTCATGATCTGCAAAGTTATTTTTTGCTAATTCAATGTTCTTTATTATATCTTAAATTAAGTGGCCAAAGAGAATGTGTTTGATGGAGAAAGGGGAAAAGAAGCCAGCAGCGGTGCAAATCTGGGATCGTTTTTCCTTTTGGTTTTTTCATCCCGATCGTTTTTTTCGAAGTTCCCCTCATCGGCTACCAATTTAAAATCTGCAAGGGAGTCCCCAGATTTTTTGCGTGATAAATTAGACAAGGAAATAAAATTGGGGCGATTCCGAGGCCCATTCAGCGACCGCACAATTTCAAATTTGCGAGTTTCCGATTTAGGTGTTGTCCCCAAGAAAGAGACAGGCAAATACTGGCTGATTTTGAGCAGGATTCCTTGCCTTTCCTGGGCTATATCATCTCAGCCCAGGGATTGGCCATGGATCCTGCCAAGCTACAGGCTGTGATGGACTGACAAGAACCCCATTCTCTTAAAGTGGTGCAGCACTTTATGGGGTTCATCAACTACTATCGCCAGTTCATTCCTCACTTCTTAACTTTGGTAGCTCCCCTGTTTGCCCTCACCAAGAAGGGAGCTAAACCCAAATTATGGTTGGAGGAGGTCTCCAAGGCCTTTCTGTCTATAAAGTCACATTTCTCTAGCGTTCCCATATTACATCGCCTCGATGTCGATAAACCCTTTATCATGGAGGTGGATGCTTCTTCCGCCAGTGCTGGAGCCATCCTCTTTCAGAGGGATGCTCAAGGTCGGAAGCATCCTTGCTTCTTTTTCTCCAAGACCTTCTCACCGGCGGAGAAAAATGATTCCATCGAGGACAAGGAGTTGCTAGCAATGAAATTGGCCTTTTCTGAGTGGAGACATCTCCTGGAGGGGGCCCGTTACCCCTTCCAAGTATTCACCAACCAAAAGAAACTTATCTACTTGCAGACAGCCCACCTGCTAAATTCTCACCAGGCCAGATGGTCCCTGTTCTTCTCCCGTTTCAAATTCACACTCCATTTTCTCTCTGGGGAGAAAAACACTGGTGCCGATTCTCTCTCCCATTCTGTAGAATCATCTGAGGAGGGAGAGGAACCTTGGCTTATTTTCCCTTCAGAGAGCCTGAGAACTGTGACTCCAGTTTTGTTAGAGTCTGAGCCTCCGGGCAAGACATTTGCTCCACCTAATTTGCGACCAGAGGTTCTCTCTTTGGGTCATTCGTCCAGGGTGGGTGGATATTTTGGGGCCAAAAGGACATCTGAGCTACTGGCATGGACGTACTGGTGGCCGCATATGGCTGTGACATCAGAGAATATATTCGGGCGTGTGTCCTGCGCCCAGAATCGATCTTCTCGGCAACGGCCAGCTGGCTTATTGTACCCCTTTCCGGTGGTGGATAGGCCCTGGGAAATGATGGGGAGGGATTTTGTGGTGGGTTTACCCAAGTCTCGTAACTGCACTGTAATCTGGGTAGTCACCGACCACTTCTCTAAAATGGTGCACTTGGTGCCTCTCCTGCGGGTACCTTCTGCATGGGCTTTGGCAGCGTTGTTCATCAAATATGTCTTTCACCTACATGGCATGCCTGTCAAAATAGTCAGTGACCAGGGTCCCCAGTTCGTGTCTCGGTTCTGGAGCATAGCATAGAGCTAAATCTCTCTTCAGCTTACCATCCCAACACGAACAGGTTGGTAGAGAGGGCCAACAAGACCCTGGTTACATATTTGCGACATTTGGTTTCCACCAGACAGGATGAATGGGCATCCTTTCTACCGTGGGCGGAATATGCGCTGAGTAGCGACGTAGCCGACTCAACTGGGCAGACCCCGTTCCTCCCTAATTTCACCCAGCATCTGTGTGTCTCTGTGCCCATGTCCGTGTCATTCACCGACTCTAGGGTGGCAGACTGGGCGGTGAAGGCACATCACTTTTGGGACCTCACACAAGATGCCACCGGCGTGACATTTGGGACCTCACACAGGATTCCATTGGCGCCCCCTCCGACTTTTGCCTCTGGCGATTTAGTGTGGGTCTCGTTCCGTAATACCAGGCTGCGAGTTGAGTCCACTAAGTTTGCTCCTCACTACATAGGTCCCTTCAAGTTCCTGGAACAGGTCAACCCTGTGGTCCATCGTCTGGCTCTTCGTCCACGCCTAGGTATCACCGACACTTTTCATGTGTCCCTCCTAAAACCCGTTCACATGTCTTGGTTTTCTGAGTCATCTGCTGGGACATCAGGTTCGTCCGCGGATGAGTATGAGGTGAACGCCATTGTTGGATTCAAGGTGGTACGTGGCAAAAAGTTCTATCTGGTGGACTGGAAGGGTCATGGCCCAGAGGACAGGACCTGGGAACCTATTGAGCACATTTGGGCTTCTCAGCTCATTGCGGCATTTGAGTGTAGCGAGGCCCAAGGAGGGAGGGCTCTGGGAGGGGGGTAATGTTAGGTGTCGAGATCCCGCCACTGCACAGGGGGAATCTTGAGCCATGTCCTCTGCGATCTCCCATTCTTCTTCAGCTGCAGAAGATCCTGCTCAGCGGAGACATCGGTCCCAGCATCTTGCTCAGGCTAATGCTATGCATTTGCTTGCTGTTGCCACCCCAGGTTCAGCTATAGCAACCAGCATTAGTCAGCGGTGAGCAGCTGCTCCTGGGAATAAGTCCTGCTTTTCTCCATCTGAGCATGCCCGTGAGATGACCGTTCATTGGTGGTCTGAGGTCACATGCTCAGGTCCTCAAGCAGTTCTGATTGGGCCATCAGCAAGGTCCTGGAAGGCTGCGGTTAGAAAAGGATTGCACGGCCGCAATAAATCATGTGATGTGTGAGCGAGTGGATACGCTACCACTCTGTGTATGCATGTGTGCTTGGGCAGAGAACCTGCCGCACTGTCGGCATGTATGATTGCCTAGTCTTCCTTAGTCAGGCAGGTTTTTACTTGGCTTGACCTAGAGTCTGTCTTGGCCACAAGTGCTGCTTAGCACGGGCTGTTTACAGTCAATCCACGTTCTCTGGCACACATCTTTTGGTACCACTCTGCGGTCAGTTGAGCTGTTGCTCTTGTTTTGCGCCAAATCCTGGTGCGCCTTAGTAAGCTGTATGTTGCTACCACTCAGCGCCAAGTAGTGGCATCGCCTGTGCGACGCCGTGTGCATTGTGGGTCTGGTCAGACTCAAGTCTCCACGATCTAGGGGTTAAGCCAAGAGACCTCACTCGCGCCATATCGGCTGTGTCCTGTGACATTCAACAGGGAATAGCATCCTATTACTCTGTTGTGGCGGCTCTGTGAAGTAACAGAGTTCGCCGCCATTCACACCGGGTGTCATCTAACACGCATGTTTTTGGTGTTCAACCGCCATCTTGTTCCACCATTGCTTAGCAGCAGGTTCCATCTCTGCACGGTGGACCCCTGGTTGTGGACGCACCTTATTATTATTATTATTATATATATTTAATTTGGTGCGTTCCGCCAACCCTAACTCTGTGACATCTTTTCAGATATTTGAAGACATGCTATTAGGTCTCATTTTAGCCTTCTTTTTTTGCAAGCTAAGCATTTTTAGATCCTTTAACTGTTTTGTGGAGCCCAGCTGTGCTCGGTTCCACATATCCTAGAAAGGTGCATGAAGGATTCATCCACTAGATGTCTCACTACATACACACACCTTCACCCTACCTCAGACCACCAGAGGGAACCCTGATAGGGATATAAAAGAGGGTGAAGGCAGGAAGTGAAAGGGCAGTCTAGTCGAGCAGTCTAGTCTAGTCGAGTCTAGTCTAGCTGGAGACGAACAGCTCAGCCTAGCTGAGGAGTCTAGCAAGTCAGAGAGCTAGGAGCGTGCCGATGCTCTGGAGTGCGGCAGAAGAGGCAGCCCACCAACTGCCAGTGTGTATAGCCTAGTGAGGGCCAGAGTAGGCCGAAGGCAAGAGGGAGTAGCAAAAGGGGCAGAGGAGCCTTACCAGCTCACCCCAGCAAGTACAAACCGGACACCGGGTCCGAGCCTACAGGGATCTCCACGACTCAGTAGGAGACAACCGGAATTCTGAGGACTACAGGTCCCAGGAGCACCAAAAAGCTGATACTTAACAGAGCCAGGAGACACACAGATACGATAAACAAGGAAAGTGTACTCAAGGAGAAGGTTCTACCACAAGGTCAGCCGGTGCAGGACAGAGACTAAGTGAGGCCCAGCTACAGGCAGGCCAGAAACTCATTACAGAAAGGCAAAGTACAGGAGGCCATATACCTACTCAGTGGGAGGATCTGAATGTGCACCCTTCACCCTACAGTGCTCCAGGATGTACCTGCACCATCTCCAGTAAAGGTATCAAAGTAACTTGTGTGTGTGTTCACCTTCTTGTCCTTATCCTGCCGGATTCCCTCCGTCCTGCATCCCTACACTTTATGCTGCCCTGAAGGCCCGCTCCACCTGTGGGGAGCAATACCACCCTAGCTGCCACAACACCAGCCTCAGTGGACTGCTACAGTGCTGGTGATCCTCACCAGACACCAAAGGTGGCATCACGATCTACTGACATTCTCCCCTGTAAATATTCCCCTCTTTGGAAGGTGAGCACCCAGGGCCACGGGCAGAGCCATGGCCGCCGTGACATCCCCCATAGGAATCAACGGGCTCAGGTCCGAGAACCCCCCAACAGCCCTGCGGGTGACTCAGTTTCTTGTAGGACATACTTTGCAATCTGCTTACCATTCTGGTACCTCTTCTCTGAACTTACTCTAGTTTTTCAATGTCTTTTTTAAAATGTGTTGCCCAGAATTGTACACAGTGTTCCATATGAGGTCTGACCAAGGAGGAATAGAGAGGGATAATTACGTCACATGATCTAGACTCTATGCTTCTCTTAATACATCCTAGACATGTGTTTGTCTTTTTTGCTGCTGCAACATACTGTTTACTCATGTGCAATCTGTGATCTATTAGTATACCCATCTTTTTCTCTTATGCTTTTGCTTAGTTCTATTCCTCCCATTCTATAGATATAATTTTCATTTTTCTTGCCCTGACATAGAATCTTGCATTTCTCCCTGTTAAATACCACTCTATTAGTTGCTGCCCATTTTTTAAGTTTATCTAGATCCTTCTGAATCCTTTCTCTGTCTTCTCCAGTGTTAGTTATCCCTCCTAGCTTTGCATCATCTGCAAATTTGATTAGTTTACCTTCAGTTCCCTTATCTAGATCATTTATAAAAAGGTTAAGCGACATTGGAACCAGGATAGTGCCCTGTGGTATACCCCTTGAAATACTTTTCCAATTGGATGTGCAACCATTAACCAATCCTTGAGTATCACTGAGCCAGTTATGAATCCACCTAACTGTTGCCTTGTCAATCCCATGCTTGGTCATTTTTTCAATGCAGATTGTATGAGAAATTTTATCAAATGCTTTGATGAAGTTGAGATATAGTACATCTACCGCATTTCCCTGATCCAGCCATTCAGTGATACCATCATAGGAAATTACATTAGTCTGGCATGACTTGTTTGCTACAAGCCCATGCTGTTAATTACTGTATTTCTATCCAAGTACTTATATACATGCTGTGTAATAATTGGTTCAAATATCTTCTCTGGTATAGAAATAGGGCTCACTGGCCTATAGTTTCCTGGCTCTATCTTCTTTCCTTTTTTGAAGTTAGGGACAACATTTGCTCTTCTCCAATATTCTGGGACTTCTCTTGTTTTCCAGGATTTTTCAAAGATTGTAGCTAGTGGTTCTGCAATTTCTTCTGCTAACTCTTTCAGTACCCTAGGATGTAATTCATCTGGACCAGGAGATTTAAATTAATTTAAAGTAGATAAATGATCCTTCACCATATCTCTGTATATGGATAGTGTGGATTCTTTTATTCTTTCGATAGCACTGTGAAGATCAGTTAATGTTACAATTGCTTCTTAGAGAACAGAGATGCAAAATAGCAATTTAAAAGTTTGTCCTTCACAACATCATTTTTGACCACTTCACCCTTTTCACCCTGTAAAAATCCTATAGCATCTTTAACTTTTTTTTTGCTTTTGACATACCCGCAAAATCTTTTTTTAATGTTTTTGGTCTTCCTTTGCAAGCCTTGCCTCATCACTGACTGTAGCTCTTCTAACGGTTGCCCTGCATTCCTTGCAAGCAGCATTATATTCTTCTCTAGATATGCCCTCCTCTTTCCATTTGATATACTCTTTTTTCCTTTTTAGCAAGTGATTAAGTTCTGTGGTCATCCACCCTGGTCTCTTTAAATGCTTCCAATGCTTCCTCATTTTTGGAATTGTGCGGCGAGAATTTAATTTTGCAAAATCTCTCATCCTTTTTGGACACTTCTGTCTTTTAAAGCATACAGCCTTTGGACCTTTCCTACCCTTTTTCTTAGTCCATTAAAATATGCCTTTCTGAACTCAAACCTTCAGGATTCAGGAGCTAAAGCAAGGTACATGGCCCCAATATCTTCACCATCATAAGTAATCCAGGAAACAGGGCGAGCTAGGGCATCCCTAGTGTTAGGGATAGGGAAGGAGCCCCTGATCCTGGTTCACCTGACAACAGTTGTGACATGTCCATAAATTATGTGTAATAATGAGAAATGAAACATGGAAAAGTTTTTGAACACATGAAGGAAGAATGGTGCAAAAAGCCACAAAAAGTCATGACATCCTGCCACTTAGTGAAACATAATATCAATAGGCTCAACTGAAGACCTATAAAGAGTTGTCTCATTACCAAGTTGCCACAAAAGAAACATCTTGTGATGGGTAAAACCAGTGAGCTGTGTTAAGACCTCTGCAACCTTATTATTGCAAAACATACTGAGAACATTGGTTACAGAAGAATTTCTAAACTACTGAAGGTTACAGTAAGTACTGTTGGGGTCACAGTTCGGAATTGGAAAGAACGTCATTTCACCATAAACTAACCATGACCAGGGGCTGCCCACAAGATTTCAGAGAGAGGAGTGAAAAGAATTATCAAAAGAGTTGTCCAAGAGCCAAGGACCACCTGTGGAGAGCTACAGGAAGCAGGTACAACTGTTTCAAAGAAAACTAGAAGAAATATACTCACCCTCTGCCCTGACTCTGCCCTGTTCTTCAAACCGCACATCCAAGCTCTCGCCACCTCCTGTCACCTAAAGATCAAAAATATTTCCAGAATCGGTCCTTTCCTCAACCCTCACACTACCAAAATGCTTGTGAACGCCTTAATCATCTCCCGCCTCAACTACTGCAACATGCTCCTCTGTGGCCTACCTTCGAACACTCTCGCACATCTCCAGTCCGTCTTTAACTCTACTCCCCGCCGAATTAATCTCTCTCCTCGCTACACTCCTGCTTCCCTCCTTTAGAAATCCCTTCACTGGCTCCCAATTTCCCAGCATATCTAGTACAAACTACTA
>VIAB01040430.1:0-13346 GCA_009801035.1 Oophaga pumilio
GTATGAGGATTTGCTTTTTCTACATGCTGAACTATAATACACTTTTGGGGTACAAATGATGCTTTGGTCACTTTTTATTGCACTTTTTATGAGAGATGAGGTAACCAAAAAGCAGTAGTTTGATTTTTTTTGCCTTTACAATGTTTATCATACTGTTTAAATAATTTTATATTTTGATAGAACAGGTTTTTATAAATGCAGCAATACTAAAAATCTTAATTTATTACATTTTAAAATTTCATCATTTTAAATATTTTTTATATCTCATAGAAGATATGAATCTTAAATTGATTGCTTGTAGTACAGTATTCATTGCAGTTCTTCAGTGCTGCAGTATGTAGTCGTAATCATAGTTTCCTATGGAGCCCAGCCACGAACTGGGCTTCAGAGGAGTACCAAGGTGGCAGTCATGGGGGCATTCATTAGGCCCTGTCTACCATGGAAACCCATTGGCACTTTGGAATCATGTCATAACGGCAGATGGGCTCCTTGAACAGATGTTGTCATTGATTGAAATAGCATTTAATGGGATAAAAGCAATCAGTGCTGCTGTTAGAGGCAGAAGCCTGTTATGTAACATAGACAGCAACTGTCCTATGTAAAGCTAGCTCAACTCCCCAGCCCACTCAACACACCCAAATCCACTCCATGATGCATATACAGTCATGTCCGAAAGTATTGGCACTCTTGAAATTGTTCCAGAAAATGAAGTATTTCTCTCAGAAAATTATTGCAATTACAGGTGTTTTGTTATACACATGTTTATTTCCTTTGTATTTAATGGAACATCACAAAAACACATGTAAAACATGTCAAATTGGACATAATTTGACACAAAACCCTGAAAATGGTCCGGACAGGTGTTCTATTGGACTTAGATCTGGACTCATTGGTGGCCACTTCAGAACTTTCCAGCGCTTTGTTTCCATCCATTTTTGGGTGCTTCTTGAAGAATGTTTGGGGTCATTGTCCTGCTGGAAGACTCATGATCTAGGATGTACACCCAGCTTTTTGACACTGGACTCTATATTACAACCCAAAATCCTATGGTAATCTTCAGATTTCATGATTCCTTGCACACAGTCAAGGAACCTAGTACCAGAGGCTGCAAAACAACCCCAAACCATCTTTGGACCTCCACCATATTTGACTGTAGGTAATGTGTTCTTTTCTTTGTAGGCCTCATTATGTTTTCGTTAAGCAGTAAGTTGATGTGTTTTACCAAAAAGCTCTATCTTGGTCTCATTTGTTCACAAAATGCTTTTCTAGAAAGATTTTGAGGATTTTGGCTCACTCGTGTTCATTTTGGCAAAGCTTCACTCTAGCTTCTTTATGTCTCTGTGTCAGCATGTCAGCTTTGGGGTCCTCCTAGGTCTCCTGTCATAGCATTTAATTTCATCAAATGTCAATGGATAGATCACGCTGACATTCATGCCTGCTGAGCCTGCAGGACAGCTTGAATTTCTTTGGAACTTGATTGGCGCTGCAAATGCAAATGTTGAGATAACTTGTCTTTTTATCTGGTTTCAGCTGTGATTTTGATATTGCCCACACCTGTTACTAGCCACAAGTGAGTTTGAACGAGCATCACATGCTTGAAACAAAGTTGTATAGGTGCCAACAATTTTGTCTTGCCTATTTTGTGGTTTTTGTGTGAAATTATGTCCAATTTGCCTTTTTTTCCTTGTTTTTGTGTTGGTCTAATAGACACAAAGGAAATGAACATGTCTATAACAAAACATGTGTAATTGCAATAATATTATGGGAGAAATACTTCATTTTATGAAACAATTTCAAGGATGCCAACACTTTTGATCATGAGTGTATCTGTCATATTACGTTAGGGGATTTTCACCTTTCCCATAACGATTGAACAGAGCAGCAGTGCACATGTGTAACCTTTCTAACTTCTTTGGAGCAGTGAATTCGGATCCCTGAGTATGAGTTTGTAGGTCCAACAGTGGGATCCCAGAAAATTCCACATGTATCAGCTATATTGTTGGTAGATCATAAATCCTATCTGTGATATCTACTCTCTAAAGGGAATATGTCAGTAGGATCAACCATCCTAAGCCGTCTAAATGGGCATGTAGGTCATAGGAAGCTGAATAAAATGGTACCTTGATATCTGCGATTCAACATCTTATTCCAGAGATCCAAGTTTCTCTTACTATTTAAACAAGCTGTTAAGATATATGGGCTGGATACAGATCTATCCAAGAATCTGCCTCTAGAGCTTATTTTAAAATAAAAAAGGGCATTACCAGTGTGAGACATGTAATCTCCTGATCTACATGTCTCACACTGGTAACACTCTCTTTCTTTTAAAATAAGCTCTAGAGGCAGATTCTCCAGAAGATCCAACCAACAGATCTTAGCATTGCATTTACATATTAAGACAAATGTGGATTTCTCTGGTATAAGACATTGATCACAGGTATCCAGGTATTATTTTATTTAGCTCCCTATGACCTACATGCCTTTACGATTTGGAAAGGTTGATCCCACTGACAGATTACTTTTAATTATTCTCTATACATTTTCACTTTGTACTATCCAAAACAAAAGAAAAACACAGACAAAAACTGCACTTTTAGAGCATGGCCTTAGAAATAAGTTATTGTCTGTCTTAAATGTTTCTAAATAGTACAATTCTTCTTTTTCGCTAAAATATAACAATGATCTAGGATAAAAAATAGAAGTTTCAACATGTGAATTTTTTTAATACATCAAATGACTGTGTTTCTGCTATTGTTATTTATTTATTTTTTTTAAATTCTCATATCCTAGGAAAGTGTTCCTCATTATCTGCCGAAATCCCCTAAAATTGTGATCTACCGATGTGTCCTTTATGAAAATGAAATTTTTAAATTGTCATCCATTTGGATACTTATTCTCTTTATTTTTTGCATACTTTTACGAATTTATCTCAGTATGTTTAGGAAAACATTTTGGAAGTGCGTTTCTCTGGAAGATAGTGGCACAGAAAGTAAAGCAAACTCCTATCTCATCATCAAAGACCCTCTGCGCTCAGAATGTACAAATAGCTGTTGATGAGTTTTCCATGCTTACTGAGCTGAATGAATATAAAAGGCTTTTTTGTGCATTCCTATTTTCAGTCCCAATACAGTGTGTTAACCTCAGAATATCAAATTGAATTAGGTTTGTGAGAAGAGCTGCCTGCACAGCAATTCGAGTGACACTGTTGATTACACTATCTAGATTCAGGTTTCAGACAGATAGAACTGCTTTCACAACCTCTCACCTAAAGTCAGATAATGCAGACACCCGAATAAGTGACTGAATCCCCCTACAAGTGCTTCTAAACCTCTCGAAATTATGAAGGCTGCAATGGCCCTGAAAATGGAGACCCAAATTGTTTGCAGGATGAATTTTTCCCTTGCCAGGCACAAATAAACAGCTCTCGATAGGGTGCTCACCACACAGTGTGTCAGCACATATTATACAGTCTGGTGCTGAGTGGATGTGTCAGCTGCCCATTAGACCACACTAAAATAGAATTGCTGGGAGCCTGAAGCATGAAGCATGATATTAGATAAAGTGATGAAATTTCACTCGATTAAAGAGCCAGGTCAAGGACAGTTACCTCAGGAAATTCCTTTTTTTTATTTTTTTTTTTCAGGCTTGATGAATTTATCTTATGGGAATGTTTAAGTGATATTTGACATTGTTCCATGTTTTAACAAAATACATTCAAGAAGCTATTTGTGCTATAGCTTTTGTTCTATCGCCAATTGATTACTTTATAGACACATGAGATCGACAGATAGATTATTAATACTAGATAGATAGATAGAGTATGTGTTCTCTTACGATGGGCATCACCTTGGCAATCCTCTCTTGCATCTGGGCCACATACTCAACTACACTCCGGTAGGGTGTACATTCAGCTGCCCATGTCTCCTTTGCTATGTCATGGAACCCACAGGGGTGTCGGCCATACAAAACTTAAAAAGGGGAGAATCCAGTGGAGGCCTGTGGGACTTCTCTAATGGAGAATAGAAGGTACAGTAGTAGACAGTCCCAATCCCGGCTGTCCTTCCCTATGAAGTTCTTTAAAATGGCCGTCAAGGTTTTATTGAACCTTTCCACCAAACCATCCATCTGTGGATGGTAGACTGAGGTCCAGAGTTGTGTGATTTTCAGGGTTTTACACAACTCCTTCATCACCTTTGACATAAACGGGGTCCCTTGGTCCATCAGAATCTCTTTAGGCAACCCCGTTCTTGTAAAGATATGGAAAAAACTCTAGGGTTATTCTGTTGGCGGAGGAGTTACATAGTGGAACGGCCTAAGAACACAGTGTAGCATAGTCCAGTACCACCAAGATATATTGATGCCCTCTGGCAGACTTGATCAGGGGCCCTAATAGATCCATGACTATGCAATCAAATGGAACCTCAATGATGGACAATGGCACTAAAATGTTACGGAAGTGAGTCACCGGAGAGGTCACCTGGCAGGTAGGACAGGACCTACAGAAATTCACAATATCACAGTGACAACCGGGCCAGTAGAACCTCTAAAGGATCCTTTCCTTGTTTTTTTCTACCCCTAGATGACACCTAACACATGGGTATGGGCCATATCTAATA
Organism: Oophaga pumilio; assembly: GCA_009801035.1. NCBI lineage: Eukaryota > Metazoa > Chordata > Amphibia > Anura > Dendrobatidae > Oophaga > Oophaga pumilio. Next base: position 4,617 of record VIAB01040430.1, read on the forward strand.
CCTTGCACACCTCACACTCATGGATGTTGACCTCTGAGTAGGCTGTCTCATCCTCATTGCCAACAATCACACAAAATGGAAACCTCTCAGCTGCGGCCTGCAACAAGATGTTTTAGGAGCAACCTGGCTGTGGTCTGGGTAAGCAGATGACCTCCCTTTCCCCCACAAGTCTCAAAATAATGCAAAGTCCCACCAAATTATAACAGGGTTCAATAGGTCCTTGACTACGCCCACCTCATGAGACTCCAGTGCCACAGTCTGTGCTTATGACTGCTCGGGCCACAGGGTAGTCTTAAGCAATCCGTTACAGGATGTAATGGAACTACAGTGAGTATAAAGGAGGGCAACAAAATTAATAAAGGGGATGGGGGAACTACAATACCCAGAGAAATTAGCAAAATTAGGATTATTTAGACTAGAAAAAAGACGACTGAGGGGCTATCTAATAACCATGTATAATGTATAAGTGAACAATACAAATATCTCTCCGAGGATCTGTTTATACCAAGGAAGGTGACGGTCACAAGGGGGCATTCTCTGCGTCTGGAGGAGAGAAGGTTTTTCCACCAACATAGAAGAGGATTCCTTACTGTTAGGACAGTGAGAATCTGGAATTTCTTGCCTGAGGAGGTGGTGATGGCGAACTCAGTCGAGGGGTTCAAGAGAGGCCTGGATGTCTTCCTGGAGTGTAACAATATGGTATCTTTCAGTTATTATGTTCTTTAGAAGGACGTAGTTTTGGGGATTTATTCTGATGGAATATAGGCTGAACTGGATGGACAAATGTCTTTTTTCGGCCTTGCTAACTATGTTACTATATTACATCCAAACACAGGACAATAGAGGAGAAAGGCAAGGGAGACATGGCTGAGAGCCTCATACACACAGACAATTCCTTCATATTTCTCTAATATCATAGAGATGAGTAAACTAATTTGAGACAAGTTTAATTTGCCTCCATTTTGTAAAAAACATGTATTTGGCAGAATCATATTTTTTGCAATTTGTTTCACATGATTACAGCAAAATGGTGGCTGCGCACCTAATTTTCTAGATTAAAAAATAGTTTAGAATGGCATTAAAAATATAGAAAAAATACTCACCTAGACCCTTTGCCCCAGTCTGGTCATCATCTTCCACACCTGAACCTTACAGCATCTTTTGGGCTCACCATCTTTGGCACCTCCTCTGCAGACTAGTTACCACAACATCAAGATATGTTATTGGACTAGTCAGTGTAGGAAATGCTGAAGATGCCAGAAGATGTCAAAGAAGACAGCCATACTAGTGTGGTTCTGCTTGGTGGTACAGTTGAAGGCCACATAAGTATATATATATTTTTTTACCTACATTAAGTATGCTCTGGGGTTGGCACGTTACATTTAGTTCTAATATGCTAAAAAAATGGCATAAAACAGAATGAGGTTCAGGATGCATTCACGCTACCATGTGAGTGTCCTCCAAGAGAAACGGACCAATTTTTTTTCAAGTGTCATCTGAGATATATCCATGTAGCATCCATTTTTTTCACTGAAGAGATGTTTGTCCCCAAGTCAATAAAAATACACAAGGAAGGTCACATGGTTTTATTCCAATTTATCACCAAACAACAAATACATGAAACATAGATGTAAAATGGAAGCAAATGAGAAGCATCGTGGTTTGCATCCATGTTCTATGATTCCCCATAAACTTGAATGGCTGATTGTGATCTGCAAACATGGGTCAGAATATGCTCTCTTTGATCTCACACAATGATCATTATTTTTCTTGGTGAGTGTCTATGGATCCAAACGAACAGCACACAGATGTGGAAGAAAAAATGGACAGCACATGAACATGCAAGAAAAAATGGACAGGACATGGAAGATAAAATGGACAGCACATCAGCTTAGAAGAAAAAATGGACAGCACACGGACAAGTTACACAGATTTGTGAAGGTAGCCCTAGGGTAGAAATCGTGGAATGTTTTCTGTGTTTATTAATCCTTTAAGAAGCTTGATAAATGGATTGGTATGGTACATGACAGTGTTATATTCTACTCATGTTTTGTAGATAGAAATATTTGCCACCATTGTCATTAATAATGACATTTCTTACTGCTGGTCTTTTCTGTGAAATCTCTGTATCAATATTCCAAGATAAAGTGATGATTAGGTGAGAAATTAAGTAATAGCTATCGTTTTTTGGCTTTGTAGAATAAAAGCACTGAAGGCTAAAGGGTGGAGGACCTTAGATTTCCAAAAAATAGACAGCTTTATGAGTTAAGGCATGGGTGTCATAGTTTCATAGGGAAAACAGATTTTATTATTGTTTTGTTCTTCTCAAGAGCAGAGAGTGTTAAAATTCTATTACCTTGGTAAAAAGAGCATAGACTTTGCAAGGAAATTTGAAATGGCAATCAATCATGTTATGTGTTTTCAATTTAGTCTCTAGAAAAGTAGTTTCACTATTTTGAAATACACTTTTTTTGTTGTAGTAATATAGAGTGCTTTGCTGGAATAGCTAAATGACACTTAATACTGTTTTATTAGTGCCATGATTACTGTGGGGAAAAGCCATACAGTACCATAAAGTTGTGGATCTTATCAGAAAAGTAAACACCTACTTTTGATTGTACGTTTCTTTGTTTCTCATAAAGTCAAGACTATAACTTTTGCAAGGCTTGATACAATGAGCTTAACAGGATTCCTAATAGGTAGAGGGGCTTCCTCTGCATAATTTGAATTAAGGAACAGTAATAAAAACAGTAAGAAAGCAAAAGACTGGGAATATGTCTTATGCACACTCAAATGCATATCAAGAAAGAATGCATTTAATTGTGGTGAAAATAACATTGCAACATCTAAAAATCTCATAGTTAACAATAAGGCTGTATTCACACATTACGTGAGTATCACCATCCAAGAGAAAAGGACCAATATTTTCTCTTGTGTCATATTAGTTGCATTCTAGTTGTATCCATTTTTTTTTACCACTGAAGCAGTTAAAGAAATTCCATCAACAATGCACCTACTGGTCATCGGCCTTCCGACCCGAACATAACAGTTTCCTTGAAGTATATGAAGCTGTCATTCTCGGGTAGCGAGTGTAGCGCCAAGTCCATGCTTTAGCAGTTTGTGCACTTGTAAAGGTGGAGAAAATGGTGCAACACTCCTCTGAAGACCCTTGTTGTTTCAATGTGCACAAAAATTGCATTGTATGGCATGTTTTTATCTTCCTGGAGGCTGCAGTTCCTATTAGTCAGAGTTGACTGGGTTAATTGTAGGGCTGGCCCATAGTTGGAGACAAGTGATGCGCACCTCTGTATGTGAGTTCCTATTTTGATTAGTGAGTAGTTAGTGATCAGAAGACAAAAAAAGGACACATTCAAAGTGAGGTTATCATCACTGGATGTGTGAATCAGCGAAGTGTCACCTTGTCGCGGTTGATGGGCTCACATGAATTAGCCAATTTCTACACTAAAGGCACTGTCACACTTAGCGATCGCACTAGCGATCATGACAACGACACAATCTGGCGAGTTCGCTTCCAAACACAAAGATCTCATCAGAGATCAACGATCTGTGTAACGACCTCTGCGGTCGTTGGGAAAACCTAGTCCCACCTGCGACGCTGGTAAAGTCGTTCATAAAGGGTGTCACACTCAGCGATTCAGGCTCACCAGCGGGACACCAACGACCAAAAACGGCTCAGAACGTTCATAAGCGATCAGCGACATCTCAGCAGGGGCCACATCGCTGCTACATGTCACACACAGCTAAGTCGCTAACGAGATCGCTACTGCGTCATAAATGGTGACTCTTTAGCGATCTCATTAGCGATCTCGCTTAGTGTGACAGTACCTTTAGAATCTTCACTTTTGTAAGTAATTTTTTAATATTTTTTACTTTTTATTACAGTTTACTAAGCAATTCTGCTAGATTTTGTGTTTGCATATATATTGGTCTCAACATAGCGCTGCTGCGTTTCTCCTTTTTGCAAGATTTGTAATGAGCCAGGCGGCTCGCACTAGATGGCTATGCCCACCAGACTGGCATGGCCTTGCTCACTAAACTTGCAATGAGTGAGGCCTCTCCCATTAGACAAACGGGGCCTCACTTAACACACTTTTATTGAGCGAGGGCACACCCACTAGATAGGTTCTGACTGGGATTATTCATACTGCATACTTGATCGCCGTTCCCAGGGTATACAATGACGAATCCTGGGGGGGATTCACATGTTTGTAGTCACACAGAGTGACTGCAGACTTTTCATTTTTCAGACTGAACAACCCCTTTAAGTCTAGCTCAGTTTTTATTAACCTCAAAAGTTTTGTGTCATCAGCAAAGACTGACACTTTACTCAACAGATAACTGGCATATGACTTATTGCTGCCCTATTTCTTCAATCCCTTCCACAAGATCATTACTAAAGAGATTAAATTGGTCTTGACACAGGTCCATGCAGTAACCCACTGCTGACATTATTCCGTTTACAAAATGTACCATTTACAATGACCCTTTGTTTCTTTTCCCTTAATCAGTTTTTTCCCATGTGCATATAGTGTCCCCTAGTCTCTGCTTCTAGACCTTCTGTATCCGGCTGCGATTTCAGTAACAAATGTTACAGATGTCATTGATCACTAAATTGATAAAAAGTAAAAATAGTAAGCATAATAGACAGCTTCATTTTAATTCAAACATTTATGAAAACAATAAGCCCTCACAAAACTCCATCAATAAAAAAATAAAATATTATAGCTCTTTCCTTAGTGCATAAATTAATTATGTAATTACACAAATAAAAATAGAAATTTTATTTTATTGTAAAAATGCTATAAAATATAAATAAACTATACACATTTGTTATCTCCTTGACCATAATGATTCAACCAATAAACCTATATTACAAGCAGGAAATCCCTTAAAAAAATAAAATTGCTGTTTTTTAGTCACATGTACTCTGAAATGGTACAAATTTAAAAATTATTCTTCTTGTCCCACAAAAAACAATCTCTAATAAACCTCTACAGGCGAAAAAAGTGAAACAAAAAAAAAAAGTTATCATTCAGAATAGAGCAGCACAAAATAGATTTTTTAAGAAAGGGATCTTATTGCACAAAAAAATCAAACATAAATAACATATGGAATTGACATGTTCTTGCTCTTGCTTTTGTACCAGCCTGGTTCCTCCCTCACCCTTTGGTAAGTGATGCACTCCTTTTCACTTGTATACTTCTGGGTCTACCTGGCCATTGTACTGTATACCCTTGTCACATTTTGTGACTGAGGTAGTGCGCATCCTTATCTTGCCTCACACATAGGCTTTCTTTGGGTTTGATAGAGTAACGTCTGTCTGGCATTTCTACTGTCCATCTTTGTTACCCTGTTGATACTATACTTTTGTGCTTACATTTGTTTTGGATAATCAATAAAATCTTTTTTTATGCATTCACAAACTCCTTTTCCTCCACTTTTCTGTTTAATCAGTATAGAGTGAGTATCTTCTCAATCTTTGGGACCTCGACAACCTTGGCTGGTGTTTTACCCACACATCCTATACCTCTGGGTTGATGTTTATTTATGGCTGGAGGTTTTTGCCAGTAGTTATTGGAGAAAGACATTTGGTGGATTTTTCTGTGACTGTTGCTAAGTTTTGAGTGTGTGATAATTTCCTTTCTTCTACTACTTTGGTTTTACCCCATCCTCCACCCCCCGGTGCATACCTCTGTTGTTCATGTGTGTATATTTGTATTTTCAGTATTTTTCATTACCCCCTGTTCATATTACCTTGTTAGTCTGGCTGGTGTATTACTACTCCCCTCTTCTATGGGTGTGAGAAGGGTACAGACTAAGGGCGGATTCATGAACTAAAGCAAGGTATGTGGCCCCGGCATCTTCACCATCAGAAGTAACCAGGGGAACAGGGCAAGCTACTGTGCACCCTAGCAATAGGGACAGGGAAGGAGCCCATGGTCCCAGGACACCTGTCAACAGAGTCGTTTTTTTAAACATCCAATTGTGGACCTTATTTTTATTCCATGATCTATTCATTAAAAGGTACTTGGTTTGTGGGAAAACCCCTTTAAAGGGCACAATTTCCAAAATAAGTTAAGAACTCGGGGGTTTATTTTGTTTATTTACCACATGATCTCAGCAATTGCTAGACAATGCTTTGTAAATCCCCAAGTTGGTCTCATGTATGCATGGTTCTTTGGCTCCAAACCCCAATAATATGTTGTGCCAAAAGATTAGGTTTCTTATAGCACTGTGCTGACTTTTAATAGGGGGCACTATCTGTATTCTACAGATAAATTACACTTAAATAGAAATGAGTCTCCTGTAGTTGGAGAGATAATCCTGGCAGATGCAGTGGAGCATTTAAACTGGTGGGGAAGACTTGACAAAAAATATATGGGGTAGGTAGGATAAAGAAGGGTCACATTTTATTAGGGGTTCGAGAAGTGGACTGCCAGGGGAGGATTTTGACAGTGGATATGGAGATCCCTGTATTATAAACAAACAGTGAGGACAAATGTGCTTATGCTTATAAAAAATTCAGGAACAAGCATTTCTAAAAGTAAATGTGGGAAAATGGATGGATTCCTAAGCTGTATGTTCATGAATGCCAGGAGTGTAGCAAGTTGTCTGAGTGGGCATCATACAGTGTGGGTATTACTGTGAGACCTGTTTTTTCACTGAACTGTGCATAGGGGAGTTGTGCACCCATAAAACAGTGCATAGGGGAGCTGTGGGCCCACAATACTGTGTACAGGGGAGCTGTGTGGACATCATACTATGTATAGTGGAGCTCTGTGATCAACCCACCTATGTATAGGGGGAGCTGTACATGGAGGATGTAATTATTGTATGTGGGAGGGACTAAGGGAAATTATTACTGTACCTGGTTTGATTCATGGTATATTATTACTGTAATGGGGACATTATTAAATGCTAAATGGACAATTGAAAAGTATTATTGTGATATGTGCTGTGACAAAGTCATTGGTAAAGTTCTGGAGGGGAGATATGCTTGACTTAATGGCATCAGTGACGTGAAACCCAGAGATTTTCCACCAATACACTAAGTGCTGTGAGGGATTAACAGCTAATTTACATAATGGGGTGGGTTTTTGTGGATAACCATAGAGTGAGTGGAAGGTTGTCCACCTTATCTCCAGCCCAGGGAGTGGTCTGAGGCTTAAATATCTGGACTCCAGAGGAAGTCTGGGTTCAGTATGGCTGGAGAGAGGATCTCCAGTGGTTTGTGTCTTGAGGTGGAAAGAATGAGCCATTGTTGCTCCTGAGTGCGCAGCTCCCCCAAGTGTTGCAGCATTTTTGTTTTTTCACTTTCCAGTTTTGCTTGAAGAGCTGTGTTTATTTTTTTCCCTTCATGTTGTTTTATGCCGTCTGTCTAATAAACCAACAGAAGATCTAAAGAGACACTGTTCCTGTTTTCTACGTCTGTGTACCTCTGAGTGAGCTGAATTACCACTGTGAACTCAGGTACTAAACTTATATAAGAAGAGAAGTTTTTGCCACAAATATCAAAAAACATATACTTTATTGAAAGAAAATATTAAAATAATTTTTTTTTACATTTTTTTTTAAACTATCAAGAATACACATGGGGAAAAAGGTTATAGAGACAACAACCACAGTTTGTAACCACTCTTGGATGAATTAATAGATGCATATTTTAATTCCTATTTAAAGAAACAGTAAGTTTAAACAAGATGCAAACATTTTTATACAGAGCCCCCAGGAAGTAGCTAAATGCTAAACGTGCATCGGGGCCAGGATTACACCCACAGGTTATGACTTCACTCTCTGTTTACCAACTACATCTTCACTGTTTATTTGGTGTTTTTCTCTTAAGTAGCACTATGTACTTTATTATGCCAGACCTCAATGTCTGATCTGGTACTCCCTTTTTTAGCACTATGCATTTGATGTTTTAGGCACCTGAGCACACTAGGCTTCTAGCCAGATGGGTCTGTTATAGACTCTTTGTTGTGTTGAGCACAGGACAACAGTCTTGTGTTGAGCTATTACCTTAGGCTCTTGCTTTACATACCAAGGCCTGTTATAAAAATTTTTGCATATTGTTATTGATCTACTGGAGTATATTGTAGCACTGTATATAGACCAAACATCATCAGGTGAAGTTAATGTGATTAAGGAAAATTTATAGAATTTCTATACATACTGCTGTTTAAACCTATGGGTTTCTTTAAATAGGAATTACTGTATGCATTTATTAATTCATCCAAGAGTGGTAAAATACTTTGGTTGTTGTCTCCAAAACCTTTTGTATTCTTGATACTTTCCCAAAAAAAATTTAAACATTTTTTTAAGATTTTCTTTCAATAATATATATATATTTTGATATTTGTGGCAAAAACTTCTCTCCTTTTGTAGGTTTAGTAATTGAACTGGAAGAGCCAACACTTTAGGCTTTGATATTTTTGGGTTAATTCACTGTGAACTCAGGGTAGTGTGGTTGTCAAAGGGGCACACAGAGAGCATTATAAGTTTTTAGAGGGCACAATATGGGTACTATTTTCTGTGGATTTCAAAAAGACAGTTTAATAGGTAAGATAGAACATGTTAGGTGTGAGTGTGACAGAGGCAATAGGATAGGAAGATTGTGAGGGATTGGAATCCTTGTGAATGTAATAACATAGTGAGGTAAACACTGAAAAGTAATTTTTGGTGCAATCTATAGACCCACAATATTACTAA
>VIAB01040431.1:0-12358 GCA_009801035.1 Oophaga pumilio
GGTTAATAAAGTTTTCCGGGATAGCATGCCATATTTTTCAGACAAAAATTTATTTAGTAATAAAGTACATGTACACTAAAATACACTGGCAAAGCACTAATTATGTATCTCAATCACATATTTACATCTATCTATCTTGAATATATATTTATATACACAGCTCAAAAAAATAAAGGGAACACTAAAATACGACATCCTAGATATCACTGAATGAAATATTATAGTTGCAGATAGTGGAATGCGTTGAGAACTATAAAACAAAAATGATCAATGTAAATCAAAATTAAGATCCCATGAAGGTCTGGATTTGGACTGATACTCCAAATCAAAATGGAAAATCAAATTACAGGCTGATTAAACTTCAGTGGAAATATCTCAAGACAAGGAAATTATGCTCAGTAGTGTGTGTGGCCTCCAGATGCCAGTATAATCTCCCTACAATGAGTGTGCATGGTCCTGATGTGGAGGCAGATGTTCTCCCGAGGGATCTCCTCCCAGACCTGGATTAAGACATCAGTCAACTCCTAGACAGTCTTTTTTGCAATGTGGCATTGGTGGATGGAATGAAACATGTTGTCCCAGATGTGCTCGACTGGATTCAGGTCTAGTTAATGGGCAAGCCAGTCCATAGCATCAATACTTTCATCATGAAGGTACTGCTGGCACACTTCAGCCACACGAGGCCTAGCATTGTCATGCATCAGAAGGAAACCAGTGCATCTGCATATTGTCTCACAATGGGTCTAAAGATCTCATCTCGGTACCTGATGGCAGTAAGGTTACCTCTGGCTAGCACATGAAGAGCTGTGCGGCCCTCCAAAGAAAAGCCTCCCCACACCATTACTGATTCACTGCCAAACTGGTCATGCTGGAGGATGTTTCAGGCAGCAGAACATTTGCCACGGCATCTACAGACTATGTTACTTTTGTCATATGTGCTCAGAGTGAAGCTGCTTTCATCCGTGAAGAGCACAGGGCTCTAATGTTGAATCTGTCAATCTTGGTGTTCTCTGGCAAATGCCAATCACCTTCCACGGTTTTGAGCTGTAATCACAACGTCCACGTGTGGATGTCGGGCCCTCATATCAATTTCATGGATTCTGTTTGTGACAGTTTAAGCAGACACATGGATGTTAGTGGCCTGCTGGAGGTCATTTTGCAGGCGCTCCATGCACTGAACACTGTGCTGACAGACACAGCTACCCTTCTTGCCACAGCTCACATTGATGTGCCATCCAGGATGAGCTGCACTACCTGAGTGTCACACTACCTGTCCCATCCGTCATACTCACGAGGCGTCCTGTCACTCTCCCTGGGTTGGTAGTCGGGTGCGCATGCACGCTGGGTTCAGCAGCACATGCGCACATCCTCCGTTCAGAGCTTTGCCGCTCTGTTCCTCTCCATGCCCCTGGAGGACTGTGAACCGGAAGTCCTCGGGGCACTTCCCATATCAGGCTGCCGTTTGTCTCAGTCATTTGTTTTGACTTGTGAAGCTGGCCCCTCACTCTCTCAGTAATCTGTTTTTCTGCCTCGCTCCCTCTCATTTGTGTTACCATTGCTCTCTCACTTTTGTCTGCCCTTCAGTATCTCAGCCGTGCTGCCCTTCCTGCTCTCCAGTATCTCAGCTGTGCTGCCCTGCCTGCTCTCCAGTATCTCAGCTGTGCTGCCCTGCCTGCATTCCAGTATCTCAGCTGTGCTGCCCTGCCTGTGTTCCAGTATCTCAGCCTTACCTCCCTGCCTGTGTGCTAGTATCTCAGCCGTGCTGCCCTGCCTGTGTTCCCGTTTCTCAGCTGTGCCTCTTTGTCTGTGTTCCTGTACATCAGCCATGCTGCCCTGCCTGTGTTCCAGTGTCTCAGCCGTATTTATCTATCTTTGTCTTAGCCGTACCCTCCTGCCTGTGTTTTAGTATCTCAGCAGTACCTTCCTCCTTGTTGGTTCTTCCTGCCACCGGCTTGTGCCTCCTCTAGTTCGTCCCTGGGTACCAACTGTCGTGGCGATAGTCTCCCTTGACGCTCCCTGTATAGGGGGTGGTTTACCTGGCCAGCTCGCCCAGGGGACGGTCGTTGTCACAATCCTGCGGGTTCACTCTAAGGGGACCACAAGTTCTTACACTGAGCAATTTCTGGGGATTGTAGACACCGCCTCATGCTTCTGTTCCTTTTGGGGTGAGAGCATTTACACTACTGTGCATCATTTCCTTGTCTTGAGGCATTTCCACTGAAGTTGGATCAGCCTGTAATTTGATTTTCCACTTTACTTTTGAGTATTATTTTAAATCCAGGCCTCCAAGGGATATTCATTTTGATTTAAATAGATTATTTTTATTGTTCTCAACGGATTCCACTATGTAATGAATAAAGATTTGCAAATAGAATATTTCATTCAGAAGTATCTAGGATGTGGTATTTTAGTGTTCCCTCTATTTTTTGAGCTGTATTTATATGTATATAGCATTCGAATGCAAGCCAATTGCAATGTGATTATAACATGAGCTTTTACTGTACATATAGTAATTCTCTGTCATTTAAATAGTTTTCCATTTCCATAGACAATTTGGACTAGAGATAAGCGGATCAATTCACGGGTCTTCAGTCCATGTAATTGGTACCTGGTGGCTCGACAGGGAGCCCGTGAATTTCTTACCTTCCAGTGTCCCCAACATGGCTTTTGATTAGCCAAAGCTGACTCATCAGTGTATCCTGCTCATCTCTAGTTGGGACCCATGGATTTATCTTTTGTTCATTCATTCATTCATTCATTCATTCCTAGTTGTAGCAACCAGAACTTTCTCACCTTTATGTAGATACACTATATGATATATGGCTTTTTGGGTCTGTAAGGCTGTGTTCACACATAAACGAAAAATAAACAAAAACCCTGGACAAATATGTAGGGGCTCAAAGCCCACAGTAAGATCAGTTCAGGCCTATTTCGCAATCAATAGGACATCATAGCCCATTATAGGCACCAATATCCTAGTCAGACAGGTAGAAAAGGCACACATAGAGGCTATCTTATTTCTATATACCAAACCTAGTAGGACGATAACCTAACAAAAAGTGTTACCGTGTATACATTTTTCCTATAGGAGATTGCAGCACTCTGCTTCTCCTGAATGAATGCCCACCACTGTGGGTTTGGTGCCTATATTGGGCTATGAGATCATATGGATTGCAATATAGGCCTGAACTAATTTTACTGAGGGTTTGGAGCCCCTATTTGTCCAGGGTCTTTGTTTATTTTTAGTTTATCATTAATCCCTTAACAACCGCCGATATGCCTTTTAACGGCGACAGTAAAGGGTACTTATTCCTCAATGCCGCTTTTTAACGACACTGAGAATTAAGAGTATAGCGCACCTCAGAGTTGGAAAGTCTCCGGGTTCTTGACACCCAGTAGCCGAGACCCCGGAGAACATGATTCGAGTCAGTTTTTAACATCCCCTGTCATGTGATTGTTGTTATTCATTGAATAACGACAATCACAAAAAAAAGTCGGGTTTTCCATTCATTTCCCTCTCCTCAAATATGGTTTAGCATACCAGAGGACAGAGAAATGGGATCTCCCGAGACTTCCCCAGTACCACTGCCATCCTCGGATGCTCCTGCACTGTTCCCTGGCCCTCCACGTCATCTTCCCATAAGAAAATGGGGGGCGCATGCGCAGTACGCTCATCGAGATCTGCCGGCCGGTACCCGGCAACAATAGGAGATTTTTCCCTGTGATAGACCCTAAAAACACACAATTCAGCAGCATCTTTAGACGCACAGTTTCATGAAATCACATCCACTTACTTGAACAGTTAAACACAGCAGAATTTCTGTGTAAAGGAAGCAGCAAAAAATACGCAGCATTTACGCTACATGTGAACACAGCCTAAATGTCAAAGTTAAGTGGATATGATTTCATGAAAACTCTGCCCCCTGTGTGTATACAGACACTTCTAAGATGCATGGTTTTGGTGCTTTTTGGTGAAGCCTGAAAAAAAGTAAGGAAAAAAAAAAGGCTGCTGCATTTTTAAGTGCAGAATCAAAGATTTTCTGTAGTATTAAAAAAGCATCAAAAACCTGGCTTCAAATCTGCCAGAAAAATGCATTAAATAAGGAGGAAATGCATAAAAGAAATGCAGTAAACACCTAGTAATCAGAGAAGATTGTTATTGCATCGTGTGGTGCGGACACGAATAAAAGAAGAAAAAACGCAACATTTATGCTACGTGTGAATATGATCTGAACGTTACAATTTTATTACATTTTTTATGGGTTTAACAGACAAATAAATCATACTTTTTATGTCTTTCACTGATTCCCATAAATAATCATATTGCTATGTTGTGCGGGTTGTTACGATTACAGGGATAACAAATATGTTTGTCATTTTCTGATTTGTAATGTTTATTATTTTTTAAAAAAGGGAATTAAACATGACATTATTGTAATTTTTTGTTATTATTTTTTAGTAATTTTACAAGCAGAAAAAGAATCTCTCCTTTATTCTCCTTCTAGAACACAGATGCATAGAAATATACTGCTATGTATGGATTTATCTCTGTGTATCAGTATAATGTCTGTGGGCTCTCAGCCTGCAATACAGATCAAGAATACAAAATTCTCCCAATGACATCACTGGAGCCCGTGGCTCAATATCTTAAACTTCTCCCTTCAATGATAGATATTTTATATTCAAGTCCCGGGAAGACTCACAAAAAAAAGAAAATTACATTTTTGTAGTTGTTTTTCCTTTTTTAGTAGTTTTATAGGAACAAAAAAACTGACTTTTTGACTTATAGAATACAGATACATAGAAATACACTGATATGAACAGATGTATATCTATGTATCTGTTTCATCTGCTTCTGGGTTTTCTGCTTGCAATACTACTTAAGATTACAAAATATTTATCATTGTGGACTGGCTCATAGTTAGATCTGCAGCCTGTGAGCATACAGTCTTGAGTTTGAGTGCTGGGGAGACCTGATCATAGGAGAAGGGAGTAGTTTATTTAATTTATGTCACTGTAGATAGATGCACCCTACAAGGAGGAGGAACCACAGAGCAATGAAGACTTTGGAGAGAAGTGAATAATAGAAGTTGGGACAAAGCCCTGAAGTTCTTGGATGGCGGTCCTAAGCCCTCCAATTGTGACAGTCCCGCTGAATCTTGATCAATTGGGAGCTATGGAATTAACATTATGGGCAATGATAGGTATGGTGGGTGGGTTCATCAGGTTCTTTCCGTCAATGGAAATTAAAATCTATCTTACACCCTGCTTTTCACAGCCAGGTTTCCTTTTTCCTCTCATTTTCCAAGTGCCATAACTATTTTATTTTTCCATTGATATATCCATAGTAGGGCTTGTTTTTTTGTGCTGTGCGTTGTAGTTTTAAATTGCAAAATTTATTTTACAATACAAAGCACTGGAAAATTTGAAAAATATTACGATTAAGTTTGGTGAATTCACGAAAAAACTGCAATGTTGTTTTGAAACATGATTCTCTAGGGGAGCATGATTATGTCAATACTCAACTTATTTGGTTTTATTTTTCTCAAAACTCAGTCTGTGGCTAGGCTCCACAGTATTGCTGACATGACAGAAATTAGGTCTTTAAACAGGCCCCCAGCTGCCATAGCAACCCATCAGCAGCGATTGGCTCACAGAACAGCATGGCTAACAGAAGAATTTAAGGGGTTAGCAGCAGAAATTGGAGCTACACTCCAATCATTTGTTTTAGAGGGAGATTCTAGCTATATAGCATAGCCAACATCTGACATTTGTGGTTCAGGCTCAAATCCTGAGCTGCTTCACTTTCCCGCACATGAAACGAGCCATACATGCACAGTGCATGATACCCCCATAGTGATATTGTATAAAAACACACACCCAGAATAAAGTCCTTTAATTGAAAGAATGACACAGACTCCTTTAATTAATCTAAATTAAACCATTTTCACATCATCTCCCTGTCCACTGAAGCAAATGTCTCCTGTGCCACAATTAAAATAATAAACAACAATATTCCTCACCTGTCCACTGTGAAGATAATAATTTATTTGTTCCACAATGTGTCCATATCTGCTACATCTAGATGTCAGATTGCATTGCTGCATGATGTGACTCTACAGCCTGCCATCCAGCAGGACACTGAGCTGTGCATGCTTGATCAGCTCAGTGTCTCCTGGTGAACTCATGTCACCTCACTGATGTTATCATGAGCATGAGAAAGTTCTCATGCTTGCAGTGCAGCCAAAAATGTCCTGGGAGTTCACAGCCAATGAAATCAGTTCAACTCACTGACATCAGAGCGAGAGCCATTACAACTTTTCCCATGGCGCTCATGCTGACATCGGTAAGTTGAACTGAGTTCATTGGCTGTGAACTCCCAGGACCTTTCTGACGCACTGTAAGCATGAGAACTCACCTCGCGGTGACATCTGTCAGGTCATAGGAGTTCACCGCGAGACATTGAGCAGCAATAGCACATGCAGCTCAGTGTTTCTGCTGGATGGCATGCTGTATTGTTGCATCATGCCACAATGCAGCCTGCCATTTAGATGTAGCAGAGATAGGCCCGTCATGGGACAAATGGATTATTATCTTCTCAGCGGAGAGATGAGGAATATTGTCGTTTATTATTTTAATTCTGTTACAGGAGACATTTTCTTCAGTGGACTGAGCAATCACGTCAATATGGTTTAATTTAGATTCATTAAAGGAGACTGTAATTCTTTCAATTAAAGTACTTTATTCTGGATGTCTGTTTTTTGTAATACCATATCACTATGCGGTTAGTATTTGGGGCGCCTTATAGACACTTCTCCATTACTATCCTTTGGGCTTGATGTCACTGGGCAATACAAAAGTGAAATCAATCCCCCAACTATAACCCCACTTGCCACCGCACCAGGGCAAGTGGGAAGAGCCGGACAAAAGCGCCAGAATTGGTGCAGTTAATAGATGTGCCTTTTCTGGGGTGGCTGAGGGCTGCTATTTTTAGTCTTGGGGGGCCAATATCCATGGCTCCTTACCAGCCTGAGAATACTAGCCCCCAGCAGCCTGCTTTAGCTTGAATGGTTGACAAAAATGAGGGAGACCCCACCCTATTTTTTTAATTATTTATTTAAATTTAATATAATTTGAAAAAATGATGTGGGGGACACCTCTTTTCTTGATAACCATCCTTGCTAAAGCTGACAGCTGAGGGTTGCAGCATGCAGCTGTCAGTTTTGCCTGGCTGGTTATCAAAATTACAGGGATCCCCATGTCATTTTTTTATACTTATTTATTTATAGCACAGTGGATGGCAGATAAACACTCTCATCAACTGCCGCCTGCTCTCACTGTTAACAGTTGAATACAACTCTCAACATTGTCCCTTGTTAGTTCTGATCGCAGCGCGAGAAGTGGACAGTGATATGAGCTGTCTTCAACACCCAGTGCCAGGGAACAACGTGAACAGTACGCCTGATTCACAAGCACCGGTACGTGTCACACTAATGACACACAGATGTCATTCGTGTGTTATCAGTGTGCGTGCATGCGGGACATTTTGTGGCCTGTGCTGCTACCCGAAACACTGACATCTGAAAGAGCCCTTACTGGAAACTCGAAGATTTACCGAACTTTGGACAAATTTTGCCAATTTTTAGGAAAAATGTTCAGGACTCCAAACATGAATCCGAATGTGCAATTCTATTTTTCTATTTCCAGAGACACTCCATTCCTCTTCTGACTCATAAACTGAATGTGCCTATATATATCCTATGATAGTTAGCCTAGAAAAATGGCACTTCCCATCATACAATGTAATCCAAAAAGCACCAGAAGCATATTGCCATAAAATATTCACTTTATTAGAAAATATACACAGATAACAAAAAACATTTAAAAATGCGATGTCAATCCAATGTGCTCCCATAGGTACGTATGTATGACTATCAAATTGCCTGCATTAAATCATATGCATATCAGTGGAAACAGCAAATTTATCATTCATGTGTCTAAATCGAATGTAAAAAATGGTTACATAAATGTAACCATAAATGTAACCATTTTTTACATTCGATTTAGACACATGAATGATAAATTTGCTGTTTCCACTGATATGCATATGATTTAATGCAGGCAATTTAATAGTCATACATACGTACCTATGGGAGCACATTGGATTGACATCGCATTTTTAAATGTTTTTTGTTATCTGTGTATATTTTCTAATAAAGTGAATATTTTATGGCAATATGCTTCTGGTGCTTTTTGAATGTGCCTATAGATGATGTTCATATAATGCACCAATGTAATATTCAGCCATCATCTGCCTCTAAAAGCCGTGCATGGAGTGGAAATCTGACCCTGGCTATTAACTTGTTAAATGCCACTGTTAATGACAATGACAGCAGCATTTACAGTGAGAGTTCAGTGGGGTATGCTATTCTAATAGCTCATTAACGCATATCTGCTTAAGACCTATATGCTTCTTATGAAGGTATTCCAATGAAAAACCAGCTTTTATACAGTACATAGGAGACCGTGATTGTTGCTATAAACAGCAATACTGAGTCACACAAAGAGCCCTTTGTAATTAAACTAATCAGAATAGCCATCACGTGAATCAGAAGAGGACTGGAGCAGCGCTGGAAACTGGGAACGATGACAAATGGTGAATATATTGCCTACCACACTAACACAACAGTACACAAGCATTTACACAGGTTTAGCTAATGAAAATGATGATTAGAAATGCTTCTTTAAGAATCATAAGTATTCTTTATTTCTGTAAATCTCTGTTTGTGCAGCTTAACCAGTGGTTGCAGCTTAGAAGGAACTTTTCTTGTTTTAGCAATCAACGACAGAGAGTAATGCTCTTTTAACAAAATAAATATTTAGCTTTAATAGCTGTCCATAGACAAGTAGCACACAAACATGTTATTTTTAACTAATTAATTACTTCCATTGTGATTTTATGATATTTTTTGTTATTCAGAGAACAACGTGCACTTTTGGTTGCATTTTATATTTTCCCTGACCACTTCAAAGTGTAGCTGTTCTGTTTGCAAGTTAGAAAAGTAGAACTGCACACTTAGTTAAGGAAATATATGACATTAATATTACTAATAAAGGTTTAAATGTAATTTTTGTAATGAACCTACGATTTTATTTCAGCTATTACTATCTTAACATCAACATTGTATAGTGGAAATCTATAATGAGAATTTTTATGGGATTTACTCATGTACAAGAGCACCCTCTTGTGAGGTGAGTGAAACTAATCATTTAATGTTCTTGTTTGTACTACATCTTAACATTTTACAGCGTGTGTGCATGTGTATGTTATGCTGGCGTACAAACCTTGTATTGGTAAATCTTTTGGAGGCGATTATGATCACCAAAGTATGCAGATTTGAATTTCTAGTATATCTGCAAAGTAATCTTGAAACTATTTTCAGTTCTTATTTTTGTCAGCTGTACTGGAGGAACATCGATATGATAGATCCAGTCTGTTGCACAAACAGTACACTTCTTTATTGTTCAGCTAAAACTTATATATGTGTTCATACATTCAAGTAGTTAGGGGACAGAGATAAAAAGGACTGCAAGCATAAGGTCAATCAGGTTTTTGTAGAACTAAATAATATGACCTTGCTACATAAAATTTCACAGTTGTCAGTCTCACAATTTGCATATTTGGTTTAAATTGAACTCGTAAACAACATAGAAAGGTAGTAGGTATAAGTACACGAAAAACTTGACAAATTGTGGTAATACCTCTACTGATTTATTTTCTAGCCACCAGAGTATGGCAGGGGTGCTGTAGACAAACTTGTTGTGTATTAATCAATCAAATAAAAAGTAATCTGCATTGATCAGTATAAGTATAGCCATTTGTTCCCAGTTCCTCATCATATTAATTGCCACAGAGAGGAATTACTTCTTAAGCAAAACATTGAATTGTTTTCTCAAAATTCCAAAAAACACTCAAAATTGGATATCAATTTAAATTGTGTATAGCAAAATGCTGGTATTACTGTAAATATCCTAGCATTATACAAGATATATTCAACACAGTAGCTCAATTACTTGGTGGGGTAGAGGGCACGATCGCTCACTTGGAGCTATCACCAATCTTGACTGTATTGGCATGTGCAGCACACTGATACAGTTAAACTCTAAGGTAGAGCAGCAAGACATTATGGGGAACCTGGGACCTGCTGAATAACAGTATGATGCCCTGGACAAGTCCCGGGTTGAGGAGGTGTGATGTGATGAAGTCATCTGGTTGAGACTCTGACAATGCGATGGTGCTAAGAAGCAGGAACGTGGGATGCAGTAACGAGCAGGAGGCAGAGCAAGAGTTAAAGGGTTTATTAAAGGGGATACTCCATGCAGGGAGAGTATGAGTAAGCAGGGGAGAAAAACTTGATGTTGCAACTGGATAGCAATAAATATCTATGAAACGGGTAAACTTACCAGTCTGATGGTTCCCGGGCTGCAGTAGCTTGAAATCCCACGATGGCGCTGCAAGCGGTACGTGAAGACTCTGGCCTGGTCCTAAAGTCCTAAAGAAAGATGAAGCACTGTCTGCTGAGGGAAGTGGCATTTCCTGGCTTTCCTGGACGAGCTCCGGCATTACCGGAGCGGTGTTCAGAACGTGGAGTGGTCTCTGGTCCTGCCAGAGGGTAACTCAATTCAACGGAGGCAGGGATGAGACT
Organism: Oophaga pumilio; assembly: GCA_009801035.1. NCBI lineage: Eukaryota > Metazoa > Chordata > Amphibia > Anura > Dendrobatidae > Oophaga > Oophaga pumilio. The sequence continues at coordinate 10,707 of VIAB01040431.1, forward strand.
GCATGGCTCTGTCTGGTTCACCTGGTCAGAACTAGGCCGCGCGCTCACAATAGTCAGCGGAACAGTTTGGAATGGATTCTCGGTGACAGGGCTGAGCAGGCACACAGATACTTGTGAAGCACAGCTTACATGCGCATAGGCTGGAGATTTGCAGCTTGGGCCTGTGCTATTGCGTCGCCTCACGGAGAGTGAATCAACCTTCTCCTGCTGCGCACTCTGCCTTCACGCCAAGTCTCTCTCTTTCAGGAGCGCCGTCCCTTTTATCTCAGACCCGCCCCCTACAGTCAAGTGCAAAGGTCTGTCCCGGCCAGAAAGCTCTCCCCCAGCAACGGTGGTGACAGCCCCGATAGTTCCGGAAGCGACGCGAAGGAGGTACCACCGGCCCGATCCATCTTCCTACACTCACATAATTGCATTGGTCCACCGAGGCCTTGCTGCTATCTCCCATTGGGCTCGCCAGGATCTGAGGTTAGGTCAATATATGATGTGGCCCACAATACAGTGTGGGCATTGCAGGGCCATCATATGATGTGGAAACCATCATACAGTGCGTGAACCATCATGCACTGTGGGTTCTATTGTGACAGCCATCATACAGTGTGGGGGCTACAGTTGGTAGCATCATTCAGTATGGGGACCACTTTGAGGACATAATAGAGTGCAGAGTCTACTTTGAGGGCATAATACAGTGTGGGAACCACTGTGGAGACATAATACAGAGTGCAAACTACTGTGGGGGCCATTGTACATTGTTCAGACTACTCTTGTGAACCATCATGCAGTGTGGGGTCTAATGCAGGAGCATTCATACAGTGTGGGGATCATGATACTCTGTATGGACTACTGTGGTGTATTATACAGTGTAAGAGGCATTATACCGTGTGTAGAGGAGCACGAGGCCAATCATACTGTGTATAGGGGAGTTGTGTGCCCATAATACTGTGTATTGGAATGTGTGGGGAAATCATACTATGTACTTTAAATGAGATAGAATCAGTAGACATTATTACTGTATGTGGGGAACTCGGGGGACATTATTTCTGTATATGGGGTAAGACAGGGAACATTACTAAATGTTGTATAGGCACTTAAGAAAAATCATTATTGCTATTGGGGCACTTATTGTATTGTGACTGTCAAAGGTACATACAGAGGGCATTATTACTTTCTAGGAGCAAAATGTTGGCAATGTTTTCAAGAGCATTTGCATAGGGCCTTGATATTTTCTAGGGGGCAATTTTACCATCTAATGGGCACAAAGGAGGTATTTTACATTGGAAGGGGCATAGTGGTGGGCAATATTATGGGGGCATTAAGATGAACACTGTTTTTCTGTCACACAGCAGGTGCAGTGTAATAGGGACACATTGCAGCAGTAGGCTCAGCATTGGAGTGGCAAAAGTATGAGGATTTGTGTCTGTTGAGAATACTTGAATATGGTGCTGGAAATGTGGGAAGTCAAATGTGTATTTTTTGCTAATTTGCAGATGAGGTGTAGCTGGAAGATGTGATAATGATGGTCTAGGCCAGATGAAAAAGATGTCAAAAGTGAATGATTAAAGCAGTAAAAATCTGTCCTGTAAGTTACGACTTATAACTATTCTATAATCTCTTAATACAGTCATGGCCAAAAGTTTTGAGAATGACACAAA
>VIAB01040447.1:8565-19794 GCA_009801035.1 Oophaga pumilio
TAAGTCTGTGAACATGTAGCAAGAAATGCAGCTCACCACATATCATGATGTGTTCGCACAACATGAGGACGATTTCAGCTGTAGTACCGCAATTACGCACGAGATTCCGAATGGAAATACCGCACCCATAAGCGAACAGTACTGGCAAATTCCACCGCAAATGAACCAGGAGGTGAAAGGAATGCTGACCCAGATACTGTAGAATGGCGTTATCTGAGAGAGTCAAAGCCCGTGGGCTGTCCTATCGTACTGGTGCAAAAGAAAGATGGTACACTGCGTTTCTGTGTAGACTATCGTAAACTCAATGTCTGCACTGTGCGAGATTCAAATCCGTTGCCAAGGATTGAAGAATCGTTGTCTGCCCTAGTAAGTGCAAAATACTTCTCATCGTTAGACCTAGCCAGTGGCTATTGGAATGTACCAATGTCCGAGCAAGATCGGGTAAGACAGCCTTTATACTCCCCATGGGCATATTCGAATTCAACCAGATGCTGTTCAGCCTGGCTAATGCTCCTGGTACTTTTCAGCGACTGATGGAAAGGTGTTTAGGCGATTTGAACTTTGAGGCCACTCTCATCTACCTGGACGATATCATTGTATATGCTGCCTTGTTTGAGGAACATCTTCAGAGACTGGAACAGGTGTTGACCCATCTTTAGAGACACGGTTTGAAAGTGAAGCCTAAGAAGTGTCATCTGTTTTGCACCCAAATTGAGTACTTAGGACATGTCATCTCTGCTGAAGGGGTGAGACTGTCCCATGAGAAAATTGCTGCAGTACAGGACTGGCCTATCCCGAAGACAGTGAAGGATGTATGGGCTTTCTTGGGGCTTACCAGGTATTATCAGTGATTCGTGAAGAACTTTACTCACATCATGAACCCGCTGTTAGAGCTTTTTAAGGGTGTGCCATCTGGTGCAAAGAGCAGAACTATTCCGTGGGGAAAATGCCAGGAGAAAGCATTCCAAGCTCTGAAGGTGGCTTTGACTGAAGCGCCAGTGTTAACCTATGCCGACTTCTCACAACTGTTTGTTCTCCACACTGATGGAAGCCTTCATGGACTCGGAGCTGTGCTATCCCAAATTCAGGACAGAAAAGAACGAGTGATCTCCTACGCCAGTCGGTCTCTCCATGACTCCGAAAGGAATCCAGACAATTACAGTTCATTCAAACTAGAGCTGCTGGCATTAGTGTGGGCCATGACGGAGAAGGTTGCCAAAAACTTGTATGGCTCGAAGTTCTGGTACGCACCGACAATAACCCTTTAGCCCATCTGGAAAATGCAAAACTAGGGGCCCTGGAGAAACGCTGGGTGGCTCGGATGGCAAAGTTTCGATATAAGATTGCCTACAAGAGAGAAGCTGAGAATACTCATGCTGAAGCCTTATACAGAGTGACACATGGGAAACCTGGGCCTAACCGAGATGAAGAAGTGGAAGCCAAAGAGGTTCCTGAGTTCTGAGATTTTGCCAGGACGGTGGCAGCTACGCAGGAGCAGGTGCAGGTGGTGTCCCGAGAATGTATATTGGGATGGTCCCGTGATGAGTGGGTCTGGTTACAGCAAGAAGATGTGGAACTCGCCCAAATAAGACAGTGGGTAACATTAAATCAACTTCCCAGTCAGAGAGAGATTGACGCCCTGTCCACGGGGACTCTGCAGGTCCTTCGACAGTGGAAAAGGTTCCAAATGAGAAATGGAGTACTGTATCGGAAGCTTCAACTTCAGCGGCAGCTGGGTGTCACATGGCAGGTGTTAATCCCTGAGGCACTGTTATCCAAGGTAGCCACAGAAATGCATGAAAGAGGAGCTCACTTCGGTCAGGAGACAGTGGCTGCAAAGATTAGTTTATCATCCTCAGCTGAAGGACGGGGTGGAAGAGATCTGCAGGCTATGTAGAAATTGCGAATTAGCGATACTACCAGAGCAGAGAGCTCCCACACAAACCATCGTGACTTCTGTTCCTCTGGAAGTACTGATGATAGACTATCTGACAATTGGCCCGGCTCATCAAGGATATAAACATAGTCTGGTGATGACGGATCACTTCACGAAGTTCGCCGTCGTGACTCCGACACGTGATCAGACTGTGAATCTGCTGCACATGCCATTTGTAAGAATTTAATTCAAGTGTACGGCTGTCCGAAGCGAATCCACTCTGATCAGGGTGCATGTTTTCTTGGAAAAGTGATGGAGTAGTTGCATCGTCTGTACCAGATCGAGAAATTTTGGAGAACGCCTTACTACCCCCAGGGAAATGGGGCCTGGGAACGTTTCAACTGCACCCTGATTCAGATGTTAAGAACTCTGGAGGAAGACTGAAAGGTCTGGTGGCCCGAGTTCGGTGCTGAGTTAATGTGGGTGTACAACAACCGAATACACCGTACCACCAGTTACACTCCTTATACCTTGCTGATCGGTCATCCAGGAAGAGAGATTACTGAGCTGGAGCTGGACCCAGAGGAGGACTACCCACGGACGGGGGTGTCCACCTGAGTTTGAGAACATCGTCTGCAGACTCTACACCGACTGGTGCAGACCAGATTTCAGGAATTAGAACATTCAGAAACAAGGGAGAGGACAGCTCTCTAGGCTGGGGACTGTGTGTTGTTCGAGATAAACGTCCTTGAGATAAACTGGAGTACCGGTGGGAGAAGACCCTGTATCAGGTGAAGTGGAGAATCAACTCTGAAGGGCCCATCTACGAGTTTCAAACTGAAGGGGAAGAGAACGCTCCCACTCGAATAGTTCACTGGAATATGCTGCGACCCTGCTTGTCAAGAGATCCTGACCAAACAGAGGAAGTGCAAAATGCTGCATAAGTACCCCCGCCAGTCGTTGTTGATTGTGAAGAAGAAGAAGGTCATGTACAGCCGCTTGTAGATTTAAGGGAGGGACAAGTGCCTGAAGTACCTGAAGTGGCTGTCCCGGTAGAAACGGGCGCGTCCCCGCCCTCACCTGTACAACCTGACTCGACCACCCAATACAGCGCTCCGAATGAACAACAGCCGGAATACCCCCGAACCGATACAATCAAGACCAATTTATTTGGCAACGAATCATTCAAGGAATAGAAGAATGTCAACGTGCATTACAAGAACTCTCGCCCTTGGAATGGCGAGCAAAAGGAGAGGGGGAGTGTAAGAAGATGGACCGGATCAGGGGTACCTCTCTTGCATCGGTTCTGGAACTGTCGGGGCTGTCACCATTGTTGCCCCGGGGGAAAGCTTTCTGACCCGGACCAGCCTTTGCACTTGACAGCAAGGGGCGTGGCGAGATTAAAATAGTCGGTGCGCGGGATAGCAGGGGCAGACTTGGCAGGAAGATAGAGAGCGCAGCAGGGGAAGTTTGGTGCTCCGTCCTTGGAGCAACGTGTTAGCGCAGGCCCGCACTGTAGATCCCCTGCTTTCGGGTACTCTGACTGTGGACAGCAATCTGCTGTGTGCCCGCTAACTCCGGTGACCGACAGTCTGACAGTTCCGGTCAGGTGATTGCTGTCGTGTGCTGTCTAAGACTGACTTTGTGACTCACCCAGAGCAGAGTAACCCATCTTTCCCATCTTCACCGCCAACCCGAGTCATGCTCTGGTGGTATCACAGACTGTGCTTTATCCGATTCAACGAACCGTGGATGTAGGACCCTGCGTAAGACAGCAAGGATACGCCGCCTCCATCAGGAACCAGATCCTCAACTTCTTCAGGACCCCGCCGGAGACATCATGCGTCGCTGGTGTAGACTCCACCGTTGGAGCCCAGGACTCTGCAGCCAGGAAGCCAGCGGACTGATAAGTTTATCCTTTTCATGAACAGTTGCTATGCCCTATACCTCACTCCTCATTCACACCATGTTAATTCTACCTCCTTTATTCCCTGCTTAACTCATTACCTCCCTGTCTGGAGCATTCCCCTGTTAATAAATCTGGTAACTCTTGCTCTGCCTCCTGTCCGTCACTGCATCCTGCTACCTGCAAACTCACAATTGCTGCCATCATCAGGGGTAATGAGGCTATAGTGGACACTGGGTAGAATCTTTGATCTTATAAAGAGTAGGTTTGTGATGTCACCAGGGTCTTCTTATCAATATACATCTAGTAATCCACCAATCCTCCACTTTGTTTCTGCCTATAGCAATGTCACTGATAAGGCAAGACTTAACAGTATCTATGATAGGTACAAAGAATTCTTATGTTAGAACTTACCTATCCAATAAGAGATGGTTTTTATACAGTCCTCTTCTTACCTTAAATGACTGACCTGCGATTGTCAGCAAGTTAGGATTAATTGCACCAAAATTAGAGACCAATAACAAGATTCTTGCAGGTCAAACATGTTGGTTTTTCTATGTCCTTACCTATTTGGTATAAGCATTGATGGTTAATGGTACTCATAGGACCTGTGGTATTCTGTCATAAAGACTCCTCAAAGTAACTTCAAATGTGAGGTGGTCCCTAAAAAAATGGTTTTGTAAATTTTGTTGGATAAATGAGAAATTGCTGATCAACTTTTAACCTTTATAACTTCCTTACAAAAAAAATTATGTTTCAAAAATTGTGCTGATGTAAAGTAGACATGTGGGAAATGTTATTTATTAACTATTTTGTGTGACATAACTCACTGATTTAAGGGCATAAAAATTAAAAGTTTGAAAACTGCTAATACTCCAAATTTTCTCCAAATTTCCATTTTTTTCACAAATAATTGCAAGTCATAACCAAGAAATGTTGCTACTATTATGAAGTACAATATGTCACTCAGAAACACTCAGAATTGGTGGGATTTCTACAGTTATTACCACATAAAGTGACACTGGTCAGAATGGTAAAATTTGGCCTAGTCAGGAAGGTGAGAACAGGCTTTGTGGTCAAGGGGTTAAGGAAATATTAGACTTACTAGTGGTTGAATTCCTGCTACTTAGAATTTTGTGGTCTAAATTTTAGCTTTGCTCCTAAGATTTTCATTGGGGTGTAGTCATTTTTGCAATTTAATATTGTATTAAAAGAAAATTACTTTTTGGGCTTGCAAACTAAAAAAATCTTGTTTGCAATCAATGGCCCTCATTTGTGGGAATATTTTCTAGTATGGTATCCCATAGAAAATGTTGATTCTGAAAGGGAGCTAAAGGCTTTCTGACAAATCTGTTTGGGTGTACTAATTTATGCTGATAAAAGAATATATAGACAAGTCCCATTCCCCATACATATTATAGGTGCATAAAAATATTCCACAATATCCATAAACATAAGTTATGTGGGTAGCATAAGGTATATTCTTATCATAAGCACTTATGCTTCTTTTGGTGAATCTCATAACTTAATTTGCCTTGGTAGCATCTAGATGGCAGTGGTAGCAAGTCAAGTTTACTGTCCACTCACATCCCCATCAATGGCTGATTTACTAAGTGTTTTACTATGTAATACATATTTATATAATTTGCCTTCTCAGCCCAAGTACATGACCTTACATTTAGCATCATTAAATTTAATATGACATTTCCCCACTCAAGCTTTCAAATTCCTCAAATTCCTCAATAGTTAATCTGCAGTGTTAATTTCTTTACAGAATTTAGTACTATTTGTAAAATCTGATAATATATTGTGTATGTTCCCTAGCTGTGCATGAAAAAAAAATGTTATTATAGTGGCACAATGGTTAATGTGCCAAACTGCACTTATGTAATCAAACAGCAGTTGGACAAGTGTAGTAAACCACAAAATGCACCACAACCCTGTAACAATGCATCTCAGGAGGCAAAATGTGGGGGATCTGCTGTTAATAAATGGTGACCCATTCCACCATTAGATATTAAATAACATTAAGAATTGAATTATTCTGCTCATACCATTTAAAAGTTGCAGAAGTAAATAGTCTGAGTCGGGACGATGACCTGGACTATGGGAAGCTGAATAGTGAGATCCTTGCCAGACTGGGGGTTAATACATATTTGCGGGCCCAGCAGGTATTCCAGTGGAGTTTTTCGGAGACTCGCCCTGCCCTGTCTCAGGCCTATGACTAGGGCTCTGCTCGCAGCCATACAGTGTTGGGTGGGGCAAGGGGAACCGAGCACTCTGGACCAGACAGTGGGTCTGATAGAGCGGTATACCGCCACTCAGGACTTCATACGGGACACTGCTCCACTGCGCCTGTCACGTAAGTCTCCGCCAGCCCAGGAACCTGTGATAAGTCCCCGAACCTCCACTGGGGCCAATACGGATCGTGACAACAGACCCGTGTCCTCTAAATTGGCCCCACGGTTCCCTCATGGTGCAGCTATTAATTGTTGGAGGTGCCAAGGGACGGGACATGTAGCTGCCAACTGCCCCCTGACAGCTGAACCCATGGACTGCGGGTATACCCACCGTGTGTCTATGTACGCCCAGCCAGTCTGCACCGCCACTACAAGCATTGCCGGTACCGAACCCCTGCTGTGCAAGGTACTTGTTAATGGGTACCAGACGGACGCTCTCCTGGACTTGGGGAGCTTAGTGATTCTGGTTCATGGGTCCCTGGTTGCTAGGGACAATCGTCAATGGACGGAAAGTGGGGGTGGTATGCATATATGGGGAACTCCGAGAGTACCCAACTGCGGAGGTTACGTTTTCCACCCCATGTGGAGAAATAAGACATGTGGTGGGAGTGGTAAAGACTCTTCCATACCGGACTGTATGGGGGAGAGACTTGCCCCTGTTTTGGTCCCTGTGGGAGACCAGGGTCAGTCCTCTCACGGTAAAGGTTGTGTATTAGCAGGAAAGGATGAAAATGTTGTGCCGGGTGCAGAAACCGAAGATGTTGAGATACCTGCCAAAGGGGTCGCCAACCTAGGGACAGAGTGTAATCCCAATAGGTTCCCCTTAGAGGTATTGGCAGGAGAGGTCGAGGAGACCCCACGATCCCTGAGCTGGAGGCGTCCTCTGGTAAGTTTGGGACAGCTCAGCTCCAGGATCCCACTTGGACCCGGGCACGGGAAAGAGTAATTGAGGTAAATAGGGTGGCTCAGCAACCGGGCACGGAGATGGAGTTCCCATGAATGGTGATCAACCAGGAGTTACTGTACAGGGTTGATAAAATTTCGGGTGAGGTGTTAGAACAACTGGTAGTACCCCAGTCCTACCGCCGGGCGGTGCTCAACATGGCTCACACTCACTTGTTGGGAGGGCATTTGAGGGCCAAAAAGAGAGCATACTGCAGCGGTTTTTGTGGCCAGGTGTCTACGCTGAGGTTCAAACACACTGCGATACGTGTCCAGAGTGCCAACTGACCTCACCCACCGCGAACTACCGGAGTCCATTGGTTCCTCTACCCATTATTGAGGTACCTTTCGAACGAATTGCGATGGATCTGGTAGGGCCAATAGCGAAATCCGCACGGGGTCACCAACACATATTGGTAGTTGTAGACTACGCCAGTGGGTACCCAGAGGCGATACCACTCCCCCACAGCTCGGCTAAACTAATAGCCCGTGAACTATTTGCCATGTTTTGTCGCCTTGGGCTACCCAAGGAGATCCTTACAGATCAGGGAACTGCTTTTATGTCTAAGGTGATCAGGGAGCTATGTAAGCTGCTCCAAATTAAACAGCTATCGACGTCGGTGTACCATCCACAAACAGAGTGGTTTAATAAGACCCTCAAAGCCATGCTAAAAAAGGTGGTTGCCAAGGATGGGAGGAATTGAGACATGTTACTGCCCTATCTAATGTTCGCCATCCGCAAGGTACCCCAGGCGTCCACAGGGTTCTCCCCGTTTGAGCTCTTGTATGGCAGGCACCCGAGTGGACAGCTAGATGTAGCCAAAGAGACATGGGAACAGGAGCCCACTCCACATGAGAGTGTCATCGAGCATGTGGCAAGGATGCAGGATCAGACTATGGCCATGCGGCCCATAGTAAAGGAGCATCTGTTGGATGCCCAGACTGCTCAGAGCCACATGTATAATAAAAGGACCACAGTCAGGACCTTTAAAGAAGGGGATCATGTGTTGGTCCTCGTGCCTACCCCAGAGAGTAAGCTCATTGCCAAGTGGCAGGGGCCATTTGAGATACGGAGGAAGGTAGGCTAAATGAATTATAGGGTGTACCAACCCGGGAAAAGGAAACCTGAGCAATTGTATCATGTAAACCTACTAAAGGCCTGGAAGGACTGGGAATGTTTGGTCACAGAGGTGACTCCGGTCATACCAACTGGAGTCCCTCTGGCACTGGCCAAGGACACAGTAGGGGGGCTGGTTAAAATAAATGATGCTCTCACCAAACAGCAGGAGGTTCGGGCCCTCGTGAAGTGGAAAACAGACGTATTCTCAGAACTGCCGGGGCGATCCTCGGTGATACAACATGACATTGACATCAGGCCCCAGGTAAGGGTACGGATGAAACCATACCGAGTGCCAGAAGCCCGAAGGCAAGCCATCACGGCCGAGGTGAAGCAAATGCTCCAGTTGGGAGTCATTGAGGAGTCTCAAAGTGAGTGGGCCAGCCCCATTATCCTAATCCACAGACCAGACGGGTCATTATACTTCTGTAATGACTTCAAGAGGTTAAATGAAGTGTCAAAATTTGACCTCTATCCCATGCCACGGGTGGACGAGCTAATTGAGAGACTGGGGGAGGCCCAGTACTTCACCACGCTGGATCACACCAAAGGTTACTGGCAGGTCCCCTTAACAGAGTCAGCGAAAGAAAAGACCGCTTTTATAACACCAGAGGGTCTCTATCAATATGTCGTCTTGCCTTTTGGGTTACATGGGACTCTGGCCACGTTCCAGAGGTTAATGGACATTGTGTTAGTGCCTCATTGGGATTACGCGTTGACCTATTTGGATGACATAGTCATCTTTAGTACCGACTGGGATACCCATCTGTCCCAGGTACAAGCAGTGCTGGAGTCTCTTAGAGTCGCAAGGTTAATAGCAAACCCAAACAAATGCGCGATAGGTCTCACGGAGTCCCGGTATTTAGTTTACGTGATCGGCCGCGGGGTTATCAAGCCCCAGGTAAACAAGGTTGAGGCCATTCAAAATTGGCCCAAGCCCTTATCTACTAAACAGGTAAGGCCATTCCTTGGTATCATTGGGTACTACTGGCGGTTTATACCCAATTTTGCTGGGAAATCAGCACCTCTAACGGACTTGTTAGAAGGTAAGAAGACGATGATGGTGCGGTGGAATCCTCAAGTGGAGGAAGGATTCCAGTCCCTGAAGTCGGCGTTGTGTGGACAGCCGCTCCTCATCAGCCCTGACTTCAAGAAAACCTTTATTGTGCAAACCGATGTCTCAGAGGTAGGCCTAGGAGCGGTGCTGTCGCAAAAGGTGAACGGAGCATCTAGTCACCTACTTGAGCAGGAAACTGACCCCGGCAGACAAAAATTATAGCGTAGTGGAGAAGGACTGCTTGGTGATTAAATGGGCCTTGAAGTCCCTACGCTGCTATTTGCTCAGGCATCAGTTTCACTTGGTAACGGACCATTCACCCCTTGTCTGGATGAGAAACACAAAAGAGAGGAATGCCTGAGTCACCAGATTGTTCTTGTCCCTACAAAACTTCAGCTTCTCAGTGGAACATTGGGCGGGGAAATCACATGGAAATGCGGATGCCCTATCACGGGCCCCCTGTATGGTGATGAATGTTCAACCCCACAAGTTTGAACAGGGGGGATATGTGAGGCAGTGACCGGTGTCATATGCGAGGGTCGCTAGGTCGCTATGTATCCCTCAGGATGAGGACAGAGTCCTATTAGACCGCTGGAGTGCCTTGTGTTCACAACAGGATGCCTGTGAGTCACAAGGCAGATATAAAAGTGAGCATGGACCTGGTCAGGTTATTTGCCCAAGGCATTATTCAGTAAAAACCCGGAATGGGCTTTTATTTTTGGAGCGATCTACAGGATGGTAGTGGGGCGGGTCGCTCCACTCTAGGGCCAGGTCTTACAAGTGACCATGGCCACAGATTCCTGTTTAAACCCTGTAGTATGGGGTTTTGAGTGTGTCAGTGTTGGCTTGCAAGCAGACAAAACAGTTGGCCTGCAGAGCACTCCCTGTGTGAGGTAACACAGGACAGGGGAGCCAAAAGGTCTGGCACCCCCTGCATACACGAAGGTGCGGTAACTCATCCGGAGGATACAGCGTGCTGTGCACTGTGTGAGTTTTTGGACATTAACACGTTTTGTTTTGAACTTGCTTGGGTGACCGCTGCATCACATCACCTACCGGCAATTACCCAAGTACCTGGATATAGGGAAGGCCACGTTATGGTCTGCATTTACTCGGGAAGGAAGATATCACCACTCAAGCGGAAGCAAGACCAATTTGGCTGCCTTACCATGCCCCTTTAACTATATAGAGAAGACGAGAAGGGAATTTCATTTTATAGCGACAAAGATTGGTATCCTCTATTGCAGGGGTCAGAAGATCTCAGTGTTTGGCTACACGCACACTGGCACTGGTTGGATCTGGTTTGCTTTTCAGAAGGCTGTGCAAATTTCCTTGTTCTGTTATTGCAAGGGTTAAACACTCCTGCCTGTCTCCTAAATATTTCCATCCTGAGTTATCTCAGCTGTTCTGATTTATCCACTCCCTTCTGATATAAGTACTAACATCTTAGCTTGGGTAGTTGCCAGGGATAGCTTCCTATATCATGGAATTGGTTTGGAGCTGTGAGCTGTGGAAAGAGAAGTTGTTTGGGAGTCGTCTCCGGAGATTGCTGTTTGGAAGTTTGTCTGTTGTCTTCCTTTTCCTTATCTCCCATTTGGTTTGCTTCTCCCCTTCTTTCCCTTTATATACCATTCCATAATCTGGGTGAGCTAAGAGTGATTGCTGTTTTCTTTTACCGTTGTCTATTTCCCTTTGTGAAATATAGAGCAGAACTAGCATTCCTACTGCCCCACACACTAGCCAGGGTTGTGATTAGGTCAAGACAGGTATAGCAACGCGATGGCCGTGGGGGGTGAAAGAACCTGTCTAGGGACATCTGGGAGCTCAGGGATGGGCAGGTTTTAGGAATTGCACCTTTAATCTTTCCCTAGTAGCAGTTCTCCCCTTACCATCTGTCTCACCGTGCACCATCTCATCTGGATCCTTGTTGAAACATGAGAGGAATTTAGGAAATGCATAAGCGAACACATAGGAGACATAAGACACAAAAGAGACTCCCCATTTCTCGCCATGTTGGAGAATATCATCAAAGAGATAATAGCAAGACCCAGATGTTGTGAATATGCTGGAGGCGGCTTCTGAGCTGGGGCT